>CANSZD010001539.1:0-288564 GCA_947648045.1 Beta corolliflora
AAGGATGTACTCCATTACGTGCTTGCACAATTCCACTATCTTTTTGTCTCTGTCATTGATTATCATCTTCAACCTCTCCACTACGTACCACTACGAAAAGGGTTTCTACCCATCCATCCCCTTTAGTCCATTTATGGAAACTAGAACGGGCTTCACCATCCGCCGACTTTAGAATTAGAATGTTATAAAATAACGAGTATTTATATTCCATTTTTAAAGAAAATTGTAATTATGTAAAGTCCTCGATGTGTTTTGGTAATCGGATTGTATTTTTCTGTATGATTTCATTTTTAAACTCTTAGCTATTCATGTTAGGTTTATTAAAGGACATACCGTTTCTAAGAAAAGTAGTCACAGAATGGTCAATCGTAAATAACAGCACGCCACTGTAAAACGTTAAAATTTGACTGCCAAAATACCCTTTTGGCGCATAATTGGGTGATTTGACAAAAACTAACATTGTTACCTTAAATAAATAATAAAAAATAAACTATATTCAATCTTCAAACGCTACTCCAAAAGCTCTAATATTTATGCCCTTCTAAAACACTACCAAACACTAAGTTCTACTTCGAATACTTCACCAAATACAACTTTTAACCATTATTCGGGACTCTTGCGCAGCCATTTCGACTGACGCGGAAACATTTTCTGTGAAATCCATTTTCGTAGTAAAAACAACTTCTACACCATGGAAAATCAATTCCAAAATTAGCCTTCCGCTGTTTGCTGCCCACGTAGCAAAATGCATTGAAACGAAAGGAAAGTAAAAGCTGAAAGTAGTTTTTAGCTGAGAGTGAGTACTGCAGTATATACAGAAGCGAGTTCAAGAAGGTGAGTTGTTTCCCTCCATCCTTGGGCTTTAAAACCCTTTTCATCATCTGCCAGTCAACTTTACTTCAGCGAAACGTTTTTACACTCTTTCAGAAACCAAACAATGTACCAAATCATGGAAACTTGACGTAAAGTCTCCTCAAGCCCCTTCTAACTTGGCTCAGGATTGCATTATGTCCAAATATGCGCATGACCATCGTATTACAAAAATTTTCTAACTTTGTCTAACACTCGGAAAACATTGGGAAGCCGACGGGAGCTTCTCCTGGGTGGAAATCGGATATGGCACCTAGGAGTGGGGATAACATTCATATTTGGGAGGATAATTGGCGGTGTGGATCGAGGCTCTCTGCCCCTGATTGGCGGTCCGTTCGTAAAGATGAAGAAGATATGAGAGTTGCTAATATTTCCCAGGGAGGGAAATGGGAGTTGAGTCGCCTCTCATTCCAACTACCCATAAACATTCGTGACCGGATATATAGCCTCGCCCCCGCCCGTGGAGGATGCCCAAAATGATCTTCTCATCCCCTCATTTACATGGAAGGGTGGCTTTTCCCTATCACAAGCCCTATGATGTCCAGCTTCCCACTCCCTCGGGGTAAACTTAGATTGGATTTGCGAAACATTCTATGGAACCAAAACTAAAATTCTTCTTCGGCTTCTATGGAGAGACCGCATCCCCCACATGAATCTTCTCAATATACGTAAACATCGTGCCTCACCCAAACTCGCCTCTAGATGCTATAATTGTGTAGAGAATTCCACCCACGTTATTCGTGATTGTATTCATTCGCGGGGTGCGGGATGGGAATGCACCACAGTGTTCCACTATTCTCTCCTTTACCGAGTGGTTAAAACTCAATCTCGAAGTGAGGATTTGTTTCGAGGAGTGCGATGGGTCGATATCTTCCCATATCTCTCGCCATGAGATATGGAAAGACCGACCGATGTTAGCCTCAAGAACAAAAATTCGTCCCATCCAAATATCATCATCCAAAATGCGTTGATCCTTGCCACTTTCTGACCAAAGCAAGGGGCCAAGCCTAAGTAATTAGGCAAGGTGTGAGTCCGTGCATTAAGCGAGACTAGTGGAGATCGTGGCTATTGCGGTATGTGGATGATTCGCTTTGCGGAGCATCAACGAAGACGCTCGGCCTGGGGGGTAATTCGTAAAGAGGAAGCGGTGAATGGGTGAATGGGTGTTGGGCTTTAGTAACCGTACTTATGCTTGTGATAACAAACCTAGTCAATTAAGGGCCATTAAATTGGGTTTACAAATTGTCAAAGAGCAAAACATCCATACGGCTACTATTTTTTCTGACGCTTAAGAGTAGTTAACCTCCTTTGCGCACATGATGGTTATGCCGACAATTGTATGAGTGATCTATGTGAATGCATAAAGTCATGGAAGGACCTTCCGGAGTGAAGATTAAGCATTGCAAGCGGATCTTCAACATGGTTGCGGATGGAATGGCAAAGAAGTGTCGATTAGTATGGATAATATGAATGTAACTAGGCTTTTCCCCAACCCCCTAGTTATAGTATGAACCTCTATATTGCGGATTGTAAAACCTTTATTTAAGTAAGTAAGAAACTATGGTACGTATTTTCACCAAAAACAACAATGTAAAATCGGAAAATGGGTTAAAAATAGCTTCCTGCGTTAAATATGCTTTACGCCCTACTAAACGAAGCCTCACCCAAACACTAAAAACTACCTCAAAAGCTTATTACCGAACACACCCTAAAGTCGTACACTACCTGTTTCAAAAGGGTTCAAGTTGCAAAGTCGGTTTACAAAACAAGGTCAGTCTATAGTTCTTTTGCTTTGAGCTAAAACTCAAAATGTATAATCGAGCCGCTCATGAGCCGAGTTCAAGCAAAAAATGCTTAATGAACCAACGTAGAATGAAGATAAAGCAACAACTACTACTATCATATAATCCATCCATTTCTTTAAAATCTACTCACTTCATTTCCTTTATAACTAAATGAGTAAGTTCAAAAATATGTAGAGGTAAATGTAACAAGATTACAGAGTAAAACTAAAAAAGCGGTTAAAATATTTAAAAAAAGGCATGACATGGGTGACGAAAGAAAAGAAAGTAGATGGCACACGTTAATGCATAGAAAAAAGCAATAGTGTCCAGATTAAAAAGAACTGCACTAACAAAAAATGCGTAGCTAAAAAGTAAACTGAGGAAGATATTTCTAACGCATAACTCTTAACTCATATACAAATATGCAAAATAACAAATACCACTCCCTCCGTCCCAAAATATTGTTCTTATTTTCATTCTTGGTGTCCCAAAATATAGCTTCTGCGTTTATATTGAGCTTCCACATTTTTATGTAATTTTGGCAGAAAAACCGTGTCCCCATCATTTATTTCGCTTCGAAATTTGTTTTTTGCTTTGCTTATTCAATCCAAAGTGTTACGATTAACGCTTTCTTTCACCAATTATTCTCCATTCTCGCTCCTAAAATCATCTTTCCCATATAACATTTAATAAATAAACAAAAAATGTTTACTATCCCTCTTGCATTCTACTTACCTTAATTCTCGTGAAAAATAGAATCGGAACTATATTTGATGATGAAAGTAGTATCATGTATTGTCTTCTAAAAAGAATACTATAATTAAACAACATCCATGATTATAACAACTAGTTAAACACTATCAATTTATGTTCGTATATAATATCCAACATCTCTACTCCTCCAGTCAACAACTCATCTATCCTTGTTGCTTGGGAGCCACCTCTCTTACACTCATGCAGCCTCAACTTCTACGGTTCGGTTCGCGCTAACTCTGCAGCAGGAGTGAAATTATCATCCACGATCATCAAGGCAACATATGCAAAGTCGCTACCTACAATTATTGGCAAACACTGAAGTCTTCATTGCGGAGGCAATCTCTTCTTCAAGGTATCCTCCCTAACCATTCAAGAGAAAATTCAAAATCTACAGATAGAAGGCGACAACTTGGTCGTTGTTAATGTTGTTCAAGGTATTTGGTCCCCTATGGCAAATAGGACACATCATCCAAGACATCACAGTATTGCTTCAGTCTTTTAACAATTGGATTATCGACATACCTACAGATTAAGAATAATGCAGCTAAATTGGATAATTAATGTGAGGCCACTTAGTTGATTCTCGTTTTCATGTAGAAGCTTGTATTAATTCTACCTTACACACCATCATCAGAAACGATCGTTGAGAGCTTCCCGTATGGTAGGTCTTTTAATCTTTTTTCTTCTTACTTTTTATTTAAAAAATAAAATAATGCATCATTAAAGAAAAAAAATTACTTTTAAGTTTTACTCAATGGTAATTCACCCATTAAAGTTAGACAAAGTTTTTTTTTAAATGATATTGTTATTAAGTATATATGACAACATAATATAATATCCATCTGCAATGGGGTAGATTACTCACAAGAAACTCTAAGTTTCTACAAGTAATTGTACAAAACATTAGAAACAAAACCTAATCAAACTACCTCAAATACTCTGTATTCTTTACACTTTCATCAAAATCCCCCAATCTCCCCCTTGATTTCAAAAAGTAAATCTGTTATGAACATAATTTATTCCTAATTAACAAGTATGAATATGATGGACCTCAATTACCCGTAGAAAAGTTTTTTGGGGGTAAATTTTGTTTGATAACCATTTAAAGTAAAGAAAGAGAAAAGAATGAACCTATGATGAAAAACTTTGACTAGTAAACTATCATTGGTCCACAAGACCACAACTCCACTTAGCCTAAATCTGTAATGTTATTAGTTATTACAGTCTCTACCAAACGACATCCCTATTCCTCTACGCGCATTTAAAGCTAAAGTTAGCAAGTGACACCACTAGCTCAACGCCAAATATGAAATCTCTCTTTCACTTTTCCCCACTCTCTCATATAGCTAGTTGTAGTAAAGTAGCCAGTATACACAAATTCAAGCCATAAAAAATATAACACCTTCACTTGATAACCAAGTTATGTAAATTAGATGGCTTGTTTTCTACTATTTCTCCTCACTCTCCTACTATCATTTTCTTCCAATATTTCTCCTAATTCCGCTTTCAAATTCAAAGAAGCTCCCTTTTTTTACAACTCACCAAATTGCTTAACCCATGATCAATATGATCAACCTCAATCGGTCCACATTGCCATGACCCTAGACGCCGCGTACCTTCGAGGATCGATGGCCGCAATTTTATCCATTCTCCACCACTCCTCGTGCCCGAGTCACCTTCAATTCCATTTCATTACCGCGGCTTCAACCACCACTAACCGCGATCTTAACCACACTATGGCTAGCTCGTTCCCGTACCTTACGTACCATATGTACTCATTAAATGATTCTAGTGTCGCAGGTCTTATTTCTACGTCTATACGTTCTTCTCTTGATTGTCCACTTAATTATGCGCGAAATTACTTAGCTGCCCTTTTGCCGAAGAGTGTAAAACGGGTAGTGTACCTTGATAATGATGTGGTATTGGTGGATGATATTGGAAAACTTGGTGCTACTTCGCTTGGAGATTTTGCTGTGTTAGCTGCTCCAGAATATTGTAACGCTAATTTCAGATTGTATTTCACGCCTTCTTTTTGGGCTAATCCTGCTTTGTCTATGACTTTTGAGGGCAGAAAAGCTTGCTACTTTAATACAGGTATGTAATTTACTCTTCTATCACTTTTTGACTAGTTTTTCTTTATTTCAGGACTCATTTTATGGTTTTTAGTTTGTTTTTTTTAAGATTGAAAACTGATCAAGTTGACCATACACTCTCTAATTTAACTTTTCGTACATATTAAGGCAACACAGAGTATTCAATATTGGGCGCGGAATTGCGGAGCCATGTTTTTTTATGGTTAAAATAAGATACTGTAAGATTATTGGTTCAAGTTATTAAGAAATTTGATCCTTCGATATGTCATAGCAAATGCTAGTGGAGACTGAACCTCTGAACCCATTAGAAGTACTCTTTTTTTCTTCTAAAAACAGAGAAATTAACGTAGATAAATTAATGTTGGTTACAAACCGAAATAAAAAAGGTTCATACAATAACTAGAGAGAGCGAAAAGTCCTAGTTACATTGCAATCATATTAGATCAGAGAACTTGGTAACTAATAGAACCTCAAACGAAATGAGAATTAGAGCTTTGATATTACTCCAAGTAGACCTAATTATTAGGTAGCCTAATGGGTGTAAAGATTGGATCAAGATGTAATAAACATGGCCTTTAACCGTCAGGAATTTTGTTTGGAGCTCAATTTATAAACCAATAATTTTGTAAAAGAATAATGATATTTAAAAAAAAAATTACACATGGTTAAATTTGAATTTTATGTGCGCTCTTTTTCCTCTGTCTTATCTCCTTACTCAATTGGCTTGTCGTAATAGATCAAGGACTCGTAACTCGCATAACCCAACTTGTTGTGTCGTATGAGCATGGTGATCCACCTAATGGTAGATAGTTCACACGAATGTAGGATGAAGCGTTTGGCATGTACATGTCAAAAATGACATGCGAATGAACATTAAGTATAATAAAATGAATATTAAGTCAAATAAAAGCGAATCATTAATTTTTAAAAATTAACCCAATTATAATATTCTTTTAGGTTCTTCAAAAATTTCATCCTAAAACAAAGGTATGGTCAATCAATAAACATTTTGAATTTGAGAAATACACATTTTGAATTTTGAAGAACTTGTAAACGTTCACCGATAGCTCGCAAATGTTGAGCAAATAATTGCGGATGTCTAACCAATAATAAGTAAACGTGTATTAATGTTTGAATTTTAGAAATAAACATCTTAGATATTTTTCATTACTAACTTGCAAATGTTCAATTAATAACATTGCATGTTAATCAAGAAGCAGTAGATGTTCAATCAACAACATTGCAAATGTTCAAGTAATAACTTGCAAATTTTAATTTGAATCTTAAATTTTGAATTTTGATTCATAACTTCGTAAATATTCAATCAACAACATTGTATGTTCATTATAATACCATGTTCTTTTGAATGAACTTAATGTCCTATAATTTTCCCTTTCTTTAATGATGCACGCATTTTATGATAATCTACACGTGTTTCTGTTTGTGCGCTTCATGTTCATCTTACTACCATGTATAGGATCTAACTTACAGAGTTACATATCTTCAACCTGTTTGTTCGATAAACTTCTAGCATTTGGTCATATCATTGTATTAGTTAGTTGAAATTCGAAAAATTCTATTTCACAAAAATCGGATGCAATAAGAGTTGCATACCACCACTGTTGGGCTGTTGGAGCTTGCACGAGGGTGTAAATTTTGCAGTTTTCTTCCCATATCATATGGTATTTTGCCTCTATTTTCGAAGTTTAAAAGACTTTTTTCTGTCATCTTTAGTATATATAAAATCACAAAAAATTACTAGATTACATTACTTATCTTCATCACAACACTCCAACCCAAAAGTTATATATTAACAGATGGCAAATCGTCTTAATTTCCTCCATAAAATAGATGTTAGTCTTAAGAAAAGGCATATCTACGTTCGGTTTACTTCTTCCTTTGAAATAGAGTAAACTTTTTTTATAAAAGATAAAACAGAGTAAATTAAATTACCCTAGTTAATATTTTGAGGATAATCCGGAAAAGGTTGATTTGGACCATTAATGTAGGGTCGGAGCCTCGTAGGATTACAATTTACATTCTTACCTCTTAACAATCGAATATATAGATTTAGATTTAATTCAAAATCCACTATAACCAAGAAAAGCTTGGTTGAGTCGTAAAGTTTGCATCTCATAATCTTAAGATTGTGAGATCAAAACCTATAGAATATTCTGAGGATGAAAATTTCCCTCACCTTTCATTTCCCCGATCCAAGAAATCTTGCTAGTTATTTTGGTATGAGTCAACCTATATAGAATATAATTCGATAGGACATTTCCCCTCATTAACGAAAAAAAAATAAATCATAATCTAATAGTATTGTGCCGGAAGAAAAACAACCTAATAGTATTGAAGTATGATGGAAAGTGTCTACAATTGGAGAACATATGAGTTTAAACATGTGATGATGTCTCTTGCAAAGTGGTTTATTTCAGACGGAATGTTACTAAATTCCAATTGCATTACTTACTTTCATTGGGCCTAGTATGTTGACCTTTCACATGATATGTGGAAGTGGTCTTAGGTCATTTTTCCAACTTCTTTAGGAGCATAACTTAAAGTCCTCCTCTATCAAACTGTTATATGAGTGGAGTCCTGTGTTTGAAAGTACGGGCAAAGATAAAGGAATCCCCGCTCTAAAACTTTACATTTGGCATGATTTGAAATTTCGAACCCAAGATCGTTAAAAGTTAAGATAAAATTCGTAAAAAAAACTAAATACTTAGTGTATTATTATATTCGACATGGAGTTAAAAAAACAAATGAATGAAGTACATAATACGAGTTGATAAATATATAAATAATTTTATATTCATTATTTTATATAGGAGAGAGAGTTGATAAGTGAAAGAGATAGTTTGTCCCACACGAAGTAAGGGATAAATGATATTCTAATATTCACTCTTATTTCAAAAAAAGTATTTGATGACGGTTGAAAACCTAATGTGATAAAAGACGCATACTCTATTAATGGGTAAATGGTTCTTTAAAGGACATTAGGATAAGCTCCAAAAAGTCCAATTATTTATTTTACATTATTAGAGAGCAAACAATGTCACCTCATATTTCCTCAAAAGTTTTCAATATGCTACAAAAGTCAATCCTATCTCCGGTAGAAAGTCACTTTTGTCTTACAATACATTTGTTACTTAGAAACTCACATATATACTTGGTTTGAAGCAAAAATGTATTTATATTATTAATCGATATCTATAAGGTTAATAAAGGGTAGTACTAAGATTAGAAAATTTTGACAAAATTAATCCCAAATTTGTGCTAAAAAAAAAATAATCACAAAGCTTGGGCCATCAAACAAAAATAATCTAAAGTCTGATAAAACCCTCATAATAATCTCAAGTTTGTTATGTTGTCATATGTGTGAACTAATGATTTAGCGGAGTGTTCATTAATTTTATCACAAATAATCCTGTAGAGAGCAAGGAGGTAGAAAATAAAGACTTTTAGGATTTAAAATCATATTTATTGTACACACGGGTGTACCATACACCCAAGATTTTTTTTTTTTCATTTGTTCATTTGGTGCATGTCTATTGTGCAAATTGTGCGCATGTGGAGGTGTCGAATGAAGCGATGAACAAAAGAATAATCCAGGATTCAGTGGTCACGTCTGTTTCGAGTGTATTATAAAAGTTGTAAAATCGATATATGTCACACTATATCAAACTTGGAATTATTTTGAGACTTTTTTATTAGACTTGAGATTATTGTTTTATAACCCAAACTTGGGATTCTTCTTGTTAAAATTTCCTTGAAATCATTAAAAAAAATGTCATTATTGATTTTCAATTAATGATATCACAAAATTACATATAGGTGTGATGGTGATAGATCTGGAGAGGTGGAGAGATGGAGACTTCACAACAAAGATTACAGAATGGATGGAATTGCAGAAAAGGATGAGGATCTATGAATTGGGCTCTTTGCCACCTTTTCTGTTGGTTTTTGCAGGCCATATAGCCCCAGTTGATCATCGATGGAACCAGCATGGGCTTGGTGGGGATAACTTTCATGGGCTGTGTAGAGATCTACATCCTGGCCCAGTTAGTCTTTTACATTGGAGTGGCAAAGGTAAGCCTTGGGCTCGCCTTGATGCTGGACGACCCTGCCCATTGGACTCACTTTGGGCTCCTTATGACTTGTTGCAGACACCTTTTTCACTTGACCCCTGAAGATTTCACCCTTTTGTACATTCTATCATCTATAGGTAGGATGTTAGGATGCATATATGACATATGTACCTAAATTTTGATATACGTATCTTTAAAAGTTACTACAAAGCAATACTTGGACTAGTGATGATAGATGCTTCTCATGACTCGAGGTCACAAAATCAAACTCCAGTAAGAGCTTTTAGGGCTGGGTTTTCCCTATCGTTTCCCACCTACTCTTAAAGAGTCTAACCTCCTAAACTGGATACGTTGACCCGCATGAGGTGCCAATCCAATAGGTTATTTCTCCTTCGAAAAAAAAAATAAGCTTACTTCTATGTGTTCGTTTGATATATAGATATATATTTACAAATGTATTACTTTGCAATCGCAAGATTTATAAGCATGCAATTGAGCTTAGTTGTCATCTTCTACTTCTTGATAACTAGAAATAAACTGCGAAAATAAATCCTATTAGAACTAAAGGTTCTAAGTGCATGGTTATGTGGTGATATTCAAGCATACTTGGAAAATATTAGGGTATTTTTGTCGAGAGAAGACCACAATAAAAGCACGAGTTTTGTAGGGAAGGGGCGCAATAATTTTTTTTTTTGTCTAAAAACACATATTAAAATACTTCCAGTTGTTAGCAACCATTTTATTAATTTCGGCCAAACCACCAAATTCCAAAGGCGTTCGATGTTTGGGTGGAAAATTACGTGAGAATTGAATATGTTTGGAGGAGGCCATTTAAAATAGGAAAATTGAAATTATTATGTACTTTCTGACAAAAACCCCAAAATATTATTCATCTAGTAGCTCCATTTAACTTTTATTATAAAGGAAAGAATATGTTTACATAACAGAAAAGGTCGCATAAACACGTCCAGATTCCTATTTTGAAAGATTTTTACCAATTTAACTAGTTGGCATCCATATAACTTCCGTCTAGATTGTGAATGTAATATAGACGATTAGACGAGCACTGGAAAAACTATAACCAGGTTATCTATCTCAGTTGGTCAGCATAATGTCATTAGATTAACATTACAAGAAGCATGAATATATCATAGTTGCTCAAGATCCTATAATTTTCTCGAATCTGACATTTTGATGTACTAGTGCCTACAAATAGTACTCAGTAAACAACAGATTTTTGGGCTTCTTCATAGTTGTATTCATGTTCTTCTCTTGTATTCCTCTTTCGCATGTGTTGGTAGTATACATACTGCATGATTATCTGGAAAGGAGACTCTGTCAAGGTATAACAAACCGGTTTCCAAAAACTTACTCGAATGCGTCCATAGATCTAGACCTTTAATTGATATCTCAGTAGCGAAAACAGAGGCTAAAGATCAACATCAAGGGAAGAAAAGGATACAAATAAGTCGAGCACGACGCAAACTACAGCATCCAGCAACCAAGGCATGTTAGCTTTGATTTCTGTCAATTCTGTTCGCCTCACCACTATGCTGCATTTGTATAAAGGAGTTCAAGGTTAAGAATGATTAATCATAAATGAGAGAAAAAGTAATAGAAGTAATCACGTAGGAGATATAAAAAGACAAGTTGAGCCAAGCTCGAGCTTGGGGTAGCTTGATTAGACTCGTGCTAACTCAAACTTGAGCTCAAGCTCATATCGCCCACACTTTTCAGGCTTGGCTTGGCTTTAGCTCGACACGAGCTCAAGTAACTCAAATCTGAGTCGCAGGCTCCAGCTAATAAAACATTTCAAGCTACAATATTCAAATCTCCGACTATTTGCTAATATACTTTGCTAGTTAATATTGTTACTCATAAACCACAACCTATATATATATATATATATTATATATATATATATATATATAGAGAGAGAGAGAGAGAGAGAGTATATCTTATTCTATTTACATAATTGAGCCTACTCTGTTAAGATCACATGTAGATACCATGTGAGTTGTCCCATATCGAAAAGTGGAGGAAAATAAAAGAACACTTTATAAGCTCAAGGGGTTCCTCCTATTATAACCAACGATGATTGGTTTCAGGAAAGAGCCTCATTTAGATTGTAGATAGTCAAAGTTATTCTCCATTGATGGGTACTGCATAGACCGGTTTGACTAAGTACCAAATATCACTATGACCAATTTGAATCGAGCTTTGCCAGGCTTAGCTCGTTTAACTTTGAACTGAGCTCAAACTCACTTCAGCTGAGCAATGGAGCAGTCAATGTTCAAGTAGCTGTATGTACAGATTATCACCTCTTGTAACAAGCCAAAAATGAGAGAGTACCTTCCAACATAGGCGACATTAGCGATAAGTGCAAATATGAACATAAGTGGATTCAGGCCCTACAAAATAAAATGACAGCAGAGTTTTCCATTATACAAACAAGATAGGACACTCAAGTGAAATAGTGTTAATAAGGTCCCATGAAAAATATTTTATTACCTCCACACTTCCTCTTTTAATCTGGTCAATAAAACACAGCAACTCTTGTTAGTATCAGAGATTACAGGAAGAAAAAGAGATTAAGCGAAATCAGATATCAACTCAAAAGACTGATCTTATTTTAGAAACAAATCGATGACTCACATTCCACACAATCTGCGGAATTCGTCCGCCCATGTAAATCGCAGCCATCAACCATCCCAACCACTGACCAACAGCACTGTGCTCAGAGCCATGTTCCTGCACATATAAAAATCAGTCTCAATAAGCCCCTATTTTCTCATTTAGTACCATAAAATATATGGTTAGAATTGTTAGAATTGCATCAAAAATTGCTGGAGATGCAAAAGCATACACTTAACATCCTCCTTCCAGTAAATCCCTTATAAGCTTCTAATAATGCATTGCCTCCGATTGGTAAGTTGACAGATACAGCAGCCACCATTGCTCCTCGAGCAGCCTGACCAAAAGAGAGTGGATAAATTTAGTACTGTATGAATTAGACATTGTGGGCTTACTTGTGCAATACATGGCTGAGGTCTATTTTTTTTTTTTTTTTTTTGCAATGCCTCATTATTTCCAGGTAGTATTATCTTTGAATTTCTCATTTTGTCAATTAAGGTCCATGACTTGTTTTATTATTCTTTTGTTAGTGACTATCTTTAACATTGAGTTGCCTCATAAACTCGTACAATATGTGCTTTAATGAAAGGAAGCCTCAACCCATTTAAGTCAATAACATTCAAATCAGTGTAATATAGCTAATCCTGAGTGCAAAAGAGACTTGCAGGTAATAAATATCTCAGCAAATCTAGACAAATGAAGTTCTTTAGAACCTTTTGAAGACATTGTGGGGACCGTTAAAAGTGAACTAAGACAACCTCCCATACATACCACCAGTGTGTTAGAATGTTATGGGGACCAGTAGAATTAACTGACAAGATTATCCTGATAAACCTTGAACTACATATGACATAATCAACACAATCCCTTTTATATACTTCATCCGTTCTGTTTTAAATGAAACATTAGGTGAAATGACACTATTCATTGATCAAATTTGACTCCAATTTATCGCCATTATATAAAGAAAAACATAGTCAAATGGGATCTTGTTAGATTCGTCTCGATGCATACTATCAAATTATAACGTTTTTATATTTTTTACGTGTGCACAACTAAAGATATTAATTATTACAGAAGCGCGTTAGGTTGCGTGAAAAAGCAAATGTTTCATTTAAAACAGAACGGAGGAAGTATATAATTTGACATGGAAAATAGATCACTACGCTATCTTGACCTCTTATGCTTAAATACGTACAAATATACAATGACTTAAACTAGAGGCACTTTAGTGGTAATCCAGTAAGGGATTCCCTTACCCTCCGCCCCCCTCAAGGTGTGTGGGCCACTCATAATAGACTGAGGGACTCGTGCAGGATTAGGTCCAACTAGGTCATTCATCTTAGGTACCCCTGATTTAAAATTAGTTGATATACATGCATATACCATTGTTACCAACTATGCATTTAGTATTCTAGATGCAAATTACAAAGTGATCAAGATACTGAAATGACTTGTTTTTACCCCTAAACTAGTACAAACTAGTTAAAAATGTGCACAAGAAAATATTCACAACTGGTAAATGATCAAATCTCACAAATTCTGAAAAAAGTGATAACTTACAGGGCGTGGAATCTGTCTGGGTAGGCTAGTGGTACCTCTCTTGGCAGGCATAGCAATGGGATTAGTCTCTTCATCGTCGGAAGACGAGTGGTAACCATGCACCAACGCTGAGGGACCACTCCTAGGGCCCGTCGTCAGATAAGATCGGAATGGGGGTGTGCCACTCCCAGCTAAAGACCTTGCTGACCTACATTTTTAGTTTCAATGATAACAAACAAAACTATCTAGTCAGCTTATCTTCTTGTTCAATACATTCGGAATTGGATGCTAGCTGTTTTTTTCCCAGGATTATCTAGTACTTACGTGTAATATCTTCGTATTGGTGCTCTTACTGGGGCACTTGGAATGGGGATACCTGCCTGATCTGGTGGCTTTGGATTCAGCGGTTTCTTCTCTTCCTCAACCTATAGGATTATCACAAGTAATATATTAACAAAACTTTTGTATTTGGGGTTGAGAACCAATTGAAAAAAAAAGGAATATTTATTGCACGACTGGAAAGTAGTACATATATTAGTTACCTCTTCATGGACTCCATTATGACGACATTTTAACCACTGATAGAAGTAGTCATAGTACATGCTCTGCAGCACTAGCACTATTGTGCTCGTTGTGTAGAGCTGCAAAAATATAATATAGATCACCATTATAAGTATTAGAATTTCCTTATTAATTAAATGCAACATCTAGTGTGTTTTAGCAATAGTGATAATTTGATGCATCATATGAGGAAGTAAGCCCAACATAACATAGTCTTACTTGGAACAATTATGGACTTTATCAGGAGCAAATTTTTGTCTTTTTCGCAAGAACATATTTTGAAGTAAGAAATTGGTACTATTCAAACATTTGTTGGTACTATCAAAGATATTACTAAAGCGCTTTCTAATACCAAAACAACGATTCATAGTATGCCCTCTGTTTTTTATCTTTCTCACTTGGAACCTTGACACTATTCATACTTACTGAGAATCTTCTCAATTATTCTCAATTTATAAGAGAAAATATAGTCATGTAGGGACTTGTTTGATTCGTCTTAATTAGTACTTTATTAATATTCAATTGTTATAGTTTTACTAATATATAATGAAAGATATTTAAGTTCAAAGACGTGCATTGAGGAGACACGCACAAGAAAGTGAGAATGATAAAAAAAATAGAGGAAGTACCAATCAACACTCCCTAGTATTAATACAACTTTTAGTACTACACGAGGTATATTTATAAACTTCCTAGTAACTAATAAACAAATTTCTAGTACCAACTAACACATCCCTCTACCAATCCAAGATTTATATTGTACTTTCTTTCTTGACGAGAAGATTTACATTTTGTAACGCATGTTAGAGTCCAAAATGGACTTCAAGTGTTAGAGGTAGGAGTTTCTAGCAGTGTATAAGCTTTGCCTTTCGAAAGACTTTATCAACTACATTAGCCGACACCCGTAATTTAAGAAGAATATATCAATTAAGCTAGAAGTTAACCAGATAATTTTCGCAATTTGATTTAACTGTGAAAAAGCTATCTATGTTTTCTTATTTTCTTAGAAAAGAGAATATGTGGCTGGAATGAGAACTTGGCACATAAAATGATACTCCATTAAAGGAATATTCTTAAAGTCCTATGGGATTTTTCAAGCACAGTCAATGAGTGTAAAACAATCCTGTAGGGTATATTCTCATACTTGGACTTCACTTTGAGGGAGATGATTCTTATACTTCAACTAAGCATTAAGCACTCATGAATCCGGATTAGAATGAATAACATATTCCAAAATTCACAATCTGTCTCTTTTAATGGAGATATTAGAAGATCTTGGTAGTAGCTTTAAGAGTTAAATTCTTATCATCAGAGTGTTTTTAAATTTATAGTAATACGAGAGAGAATTAAATATCAAGCTCTTTAGACAAGTTGAACACCTTAACTAACTTTTAGCAATATAAAAGTTACATATTTAGACGACCTTCTTCCTATACTTCAACTAAGCATCATGAATCCAGATTAGAATGAATAACATATTCCAAAATTCACAACCTGTCTCTTTAATGGAGATATTAGAAGATCTTGGTAGTAGCTTTAAGAGTTAAATTCTTACCATCAGAGTGTTTTTTAATTTATAGTAATACGAGAGAGAATTAAACATCAAGCTCTTTAGACAAGTTGAACACCTTAACGAGCTTTTAGCAATATAAAAGTTACATATTTAGACGACCTTCTTCTTAAATATAAGGGTATAAAAGAAATCTCGCGAAAAACTCGAAAACACAATTACCGGGTTCAATAAAAAAACAAAATGCCTAAATTCAACAATCGACTGCGATTCGTCGGTGCTAGTGAAATGAGTAGATAACTTTGCAGATACTCCGAGATTGACTCGATCAAAACAAAACTTGATCAAAGCTCGACTCAAGATACTCGTGAGTCGAATCGAGTTGAGCTACGCCAAACTCAAGTTCAACTCAGTATAATACACACCCCTATCTAAACAATTCATGGTTTTTCTTGTAGTACTTGATAGGAGTATTAAATATGGAGGAACAAGTAAAGTTAAGATACTTACAAAAGCTGTGTAGAACTGGGTTGGCAGCTGTAATATCACATACAAACAAAACAAAAAAATCCAAAAAAGAAGTTAATTATTTTGAATATCCTAACTAAAACAAAAGCAGCCAATTATTTAGCCATAATAAGGCGTAAAGCCAAACATGGTGCTGTTTTCCATGAATTAAGAAATCAAACAATATTACTACTTAACAAAATTAATAATTATTTGTGGGGAAGGAGAAAATAACGGGAGGAAGCAGAGTGTGGTCCAATGAGAAATAAACATGCCAAAAATGGTGGATGGTTTTTGTTTAGGTGCAACTGTCATGCCTGTGTTGCTAACAATAAATGCATGAGAATTGAGATAAATGACCACTTCTCACTCCACCATGTTTGGTTTTTTTTTTATTATTCTAAAATAAAAAAAAATGTTTGGATTTTTTCCCTAAAAAACTGCTTTTTTTCTCTAATCTGTTGCATTCTCTCTAAATTTTCTCAACTTGCTAGACAAATACTATTCGAATTGATATTTAACTGTCCACTTTACCATTTGTCATTAAAGTGAAAAAATAATTGATCTAAATTTACAACTGTTTATATAAAAAAACTTTAGAATAATCTTGAGATGAGGCCCACACAAGCAAAAACACCTATATGCCCTACATTTCTAGATAACTCTACATATGTAAAACGACAATTTAGTTTTTTTATTCAGAAGAAAACATCCAAACAAAAGGAAATAAACAAAAGAAAACTAAAACACAAAACGAATTATGAACTAGGTGCTCGTTTGGTTGATAGGAATTTATATAGACAATGAAAATTCCTATGATTTTCTCATTTTGGAAGTTATTTGGTTGACAGGAAGTTGAGAAAATGGGTGCAATGAAAATTTATTGGGAAATTGAAATTCACACAAAATGTGGGAATTTAATTACCCACCCCCTTGGTCAATCAGAATTCATGGAAATTGCAAATTCCTTGATGTTAACCAAACAAATGTAGGCCATTTTCTAAGAATTATATAAGGGAAGTAATTTCCTAAGAAATAAACTTCCTACAGGAATTAAATTTTCATGTATACCAAACGAGCACTAAGCGTGGTATAGACACATCCGTAGAGTCCTCGTCCAAGATTATATATAAATATAAAATAACATAAGTGAAAGTATGAAGTCGAGATTTGTGAGCTACGTCTTGATTAGCAAGCCAATCCGTCGCACGATTGTGTTCGCTACAGATGTGCACCACTTGGATTGTCCAATCCGGATAATTTTGTAACATCAAACATGTCATTCACCACGAGATGTAAGTCTAATGACCCATGTTTGTAATTTTTATATGAGTCTCAGGCTTTTCTAATTCAAATTTTTTTAAAGATAAAAAAATTTAACCCTTTATGTATGACGACACTATGGAGTAGTAGTATGAACTATGAAGCAATCTTTCTAGTGTACCTAAACATCACTAGAGAGAAACCTTTCAATAAAAAATAAAATAATCACTAGCGAGAAAAGAAAAAAATTGAAAGTGAAGCTCACGGTTCAAAAGGAATATTTAGAGCGTTAGTAAGAAATTCTAAGACGTCGAATAGCAAAACTCATTTATCATGGACGTTACTCACCGTAGCAGGCTCCAGAAGGCAACCCACAAGATTAAAAATATCACTGAAAAAAAAATCAAAGAATTTGTTAGATTCACCTATATAAATGTTAGAGTTTTAATAAAACTCTACAAAGATAGAGTTTTACCATACATTTTAAAATCAAGGGCTTATATTAGTCATAGGGGAAAATTAGGGGGTGAATTTTGATGAGAAAAAATAGAAAGGATTTTGAAAAGATAACATACAAGCCATTGATTTTTTATTCAATGGTTGATATTACTCAAACTCTACTTCATCAAGTTATATACGTATATAATTTACCTAAAATACCAAGTTTAAGTAGGATTAGTAGTTAAAAAAGAGTGGGAGAGAATATAATAAAATAGATGAATTAACTTACCCAAAAAACCAACCAAGGAGGAAGAGGAGAGAAACGCCATGGCTAGACTTAGTGCGAAAATTGGTGATAATTTGAGGGACCTCAGCAACACCCCAAGATAATAAGCTAACAATTCCAAAAGCGAAAGAAAAATCATCTCTTAAATTGCAAAGACAATCCTTAAAATACTTCTCAGCCCACCACGCACAAGGTTTATCCTCTCTCCAGCAGTACGACACTTTATTTTGGAATACCATCATCTGCTGCATATACAACTTCTCCTTCATATCTCTCTCTCTCTCCTCTTCTCTTGTTTTCTCTCTCTTTACCTGGTACGTCTATGCTAATTTGCTAAGCTACAAATTAAACTATGTGGGTGCAATTTTATAGTAACTTATAAACTAGTAGGACATTTTTATATGGAGTATTTTGGAGTCAAGGATAAAACTGTCAATTTGGGTGTTTTTTTCTGTCTCATATTAATTTATACTTCCTCCGTTCCAAATTAAATGCAACAATTTGGATGGCACATTTTTCTAGGCAAATTTTTTTAGGGTGAGATTAAAAAAAAGTAAGGGCATGTGACTAAGTTAATAAGGAGAGAGAAAGTGGGACTACATAAAAAGTAAGAGCATGTGACTAAGTTAGTAAGGCTTAATTAGTTTTAGTAAGGGTATATTCGTAATTTCACACTCAAAATCTTTACCAAGAATAGAAAGAAGTAAAATGTTGCATTTAATTTGAAATTGTCATTTTATAAAGCTGTTGCATTTAATTTGGAACGGAGGAAGTACATTTTTTTTATATACTCCATCCGTCTCAAAATATAGTTCTCATTTTCATTTTGGGTGTCCCAAAATATAGTTTCCATTTCCATTTTGGGTGTCCCAAAATATAGTTCCCATTTCCATATTTAGTCCCACATTTTCCGTAATTTGTCTAGAAAAATCGTGTCCCATCATTTATTTGCTTCTTGAATTTTGTTTTTTGCTTTGTTTATTCAACCCAAGTGTTACAATTAATGCTCTTTCACCAATTATTCTCCATTCTCTCTCCTAAAATCATCTTTTCCCATACAACATTTATTTAAATAAACAAAAAATCTTTAATATCCCTCTTAGATTCTACTTGCATAAATTACCGTGAAAAAAGGGAAATGGAAACTATATTTTGGGACGGAGGGAGTACTAATCTTCATTTCTAAGTAAGTGTAATAGTTTAATTTTTACATTTGTTTATAACAAATTGATATTATGAAAACATCAATTGAAATAAATCTAATACTAACATTTTATATGATCATTTTTGTTTTTATATATTAGTAAAAAAAATACAGGTGTGTGAATTGCGTAAAAATCAAAAGTGTTGCGCTTAAAACGAAACAGAAGAAGTATATGTTTGACTTATATTAATTATTTTATTTGTCCATAGTAATTGATGTAATTTCTAATAATATGGTAAGGTCCAACTAATTTTATATTATATATCTCTATTTGTAAATGCCCTAAGTAGTTCTCTACTACTATTAATAAAGAAATTAAATACATTTCATACTCATCCTTTAAAAAATTAGATTCCATAATTTACTAATTGTAATAGACAAAAAAACTTGTTAACTACAAGCAATAAAATAAGAAGTTAATAAATAAAAACTCCAAAATTATGTGCGGGTCAAAGTGTAACAATTGATATAGGAAATAGGGAGTACTCGGGTGCTTTCAAGTCACGGCATCTAAGGTTGATCGTCTTTGAACTAAGGTCGTGTAAGATTTGCTTATAGTTGATTTCAATTTGGTTGGAGTCGTATAGTGATCGTGTCATGTTGATTAGATATCGTAAGTTTCTATTTGGATCTTGGTCTAGTTGGGACAGTATATGGGATTCAAATTAATCTGGATTATATCTAAATAGTTTGCGAGAAATTATTTCAGGTTAAGGTCAAGTTTCAAAATTGTCATTCTTGGATTTAGGTTAAGTGTGAATCGAGCCGTTGTCATTTTCAATTAAGTTCAATATAGGTCTTCACGATTAGATCCAAATTTTATTCATATCATCAAGACAATCTAAGATTGAACCACATCAGGATCAAATAAATGTCAAGGTTGAGTATACTTGTAATCTTGGATTGTTAAGTATATGTATAAATTCAGGTAATGGTTGTATTATCCGGATCGAACTTTCACTTAGAAGTGTGCATAAATATCCGATTTGGTTGATCTGTTCCGTGATCTGGTCGTTCCAATGTGGTATATCGGATATCCGATCCGATTTTTCAGTTTTTGAATATTTCAGATCGGACATTTTGAAATTTTCAGATAGGGTACGGATCGAAAATTTTCAACTTCGAATATCCGAAATACGGGTTTTCTTTTTTTGCGGATATTTGATCTAAAATATCCGACAATTTCAGTTTTCAAGACTGAATATCCGAAAATATCCGGTTCCATGACCAGTTATCCGAAAATATATGATGATATGTTCCGCTCAGAAACTTATTTTTTAGACTTTTCCTTGAAAAATTCAACTTTTTTGTTATCGGATATCCGATTCAGACCACACTTTCCCCAGTACAATTTTTTTTGGATTGGATTATCAGAAATGAACACTCCTACTTTCAAATGGCGCCTTTTAGGGTTTTTTACTCCATGTAATCAACATACAATATAATAAAAAAGTTAGAAAGTGTAGGGTATAAGATTTGTTCCCGTGACGTCAAACTTCTATATTTACTAAATTCTTAACCACTATACTAAGCGATATTTGGTGTTATTATATTAACGTAAATTATTATTAAATGCAAATATAATAACCTGGTGTATAACTCGGAAGTCGGGCCTAAAAACTAGTTTATATATATAATTTCAACTAATTTGATCATGATTCAAGATGAAGTCGCGGTGATTGGTGAATGACAATGTGGATGATCGACTATGAAATAAGATCTTAATGGTCAATTTTATTCTATGAGATCAATTTGATCATGAGTGTTTTAAAACGGAACAGAGTTGCAGCATACCACCTTGCGCGAAATCGGAAATATTGTTCATATGACTGTTTAAAACGAAATTGATCAAATGATCTCATTTCATATGCGAATATATTTTCGCATATATATGAAACTAATGTATCACTACTCTGCTAGTCTGCAACACTCGGGCCCTCCCTTTAGATATGAGCATGAATATGACCACAATTCATGACAAAGTTCCAAGCTACTAAAAGTGACCACTTACATGAGATCTGATGTACTGCCTCGTGCATGGACGTATTTGAATCATAAATTCATAATATCACTATGAGACGATTTCACCTCTTAACATTCGATAAGTAGAAAGTTTAAATAGGACTTCATCTATTACCAATATATCACCTTGAAAACAGGAAATTATTATAGAAAAAGTACATAATTAATAAACCAACGACTATTTGTCGTGTATGAAGATTAAAACTACATTGTATTTGCTAGTAGACTAGTTTCGGAAGGAAATCCTAAACCTAGTTTTTCTCTCTAGCCGCCTCCCTTTTTCCCCTTTCCCTTTCAGTGAAGGGGCCATGGATGATCTCATCCATGTGTAGTCCCCTTTTTCCTCTCTTGTTTTCACTTTCAGTTTGTCCTTTTGTTTTGTTGAATAAAGTTACCTCTCTTTGAGAGTTTCTTTGCTCTCTAATATGGGAAGACTAGTCTTCTCAATTGTGGAGGTCTCCTTCTCCCATATGGAGTTGTGAGTCTAGTTTTTTTATTTGTAGGTATGGAAAATTGTTCTCATTGGTTGAAGTCCAAAACTATCAACATGAAGGTATTGGAAGCTCGGATGCGGTCAATATGGATAGATCAAGAAGGTTCTTCTCCAAACTATGTCAAAATGATAGACGGTTCCATTAATAGTTGCTTGGGACAGCAAATACAAGGGACTTGCGCCACAATATTCGATCTGGTTCATTGTAGTTTCATCGAAGACGAAGTTGATCTGATCTTGTTTGATTATATCCTGTTTTTCTTTATTACTTATTGTAGATGCCGTTTGGCTTTCAATTAATGAAATTTCTCTTTCAAAAAAAAAAAAAAGATTAAAACTACATGGTAAATTTCCGTACTTCCTTTGGCAAAATTATTAATATTTAATTACTAATTCGCTGCCAATTGTCAACAGCTTATGCTTTAATATATCTATACTAAATTAGTTATATATTAAAGAGCATTACTAAGAAAGTCTATGTATCACATGACACTTTCCAAAGTATTGAGCATGTGACCTTTGAAAAGAAAAATGAGAACTTAACCATAAGTCAATAGCCTAGTGGTTAGAACTTTCCTCCCGGTTCCAGGAGGTCCTGGGATCGATTCTCACCCTTGGCAAGTTGGGACCCCCTTTGTTCCCCCCAACTTGTCAAGGTTTCTCCTTACCTTATTAAAAAAAAAAATAATAATAACCTCATTGTTTAATATTTCAAAATAAAACATAAAAGATCTTATAATTAAATCTAACTAAAAGACTTACACAAGTTGTTAGATCACTGACATTTTTATGGTAATAACAAGATACTAATGTATAAATTGGGGGGCCCACGAACAAGCCACAGAAAACCAAAAAAAATTGGGCTCCTCCACCACCGGAACGTCCGACCAAGATGGCGGGAACGTCTGGCCAGGACGTTTCGGTGGTGGAGGAGCCCAATTTTTTTTGGTTTTATGTGGCTTGTTCGTGGGGGCTGCGGTGGATGGGGTGGGGGGGATGCTTGGTGGGGGTGGAGGGAGGGTGGGGTGGGGGCCCGATGGTGGGTGGTGGATGGGGTGGTCGTGGGGATGGAGGTGGCGTGGTTTGGGAAAAGAAAAGAAAAAAAAGGGAAGAGTAAAGATGGAAATGTTGGGTGGGACCAGGGCGATTTTAAGAAGTTTTGGGGTCATGTTTAAGATTCCAGGTTAATTGGGAAACACTCCATATTGTTTATGTTATTTACCCATTTAGCCTTACAATATTAGTAATAATGAATTTGGACATAATTATTGAATTCGGCTAGATATTGAATGATTCGATGGCGAAAAACTTCTCAATTTTTTTTAAAATTTTTATCCAGCTGTTGTTTAACAATGTATAGATTATCTATACAATATATTTGTACATCAAAAATTTATGCATACACATCTAAAAAATATATATTTGCACATCCATAAAATATGCTTGCACATCCATAATGATCTACTCCCCCCGTTTTTTAGTTGTTACACTTACACTTTTCATGCATGTCAATGCAAAATTTTGAGGAGTAATATCTCTAGTTTTGTATTTGTAAAAATTATAAAAACTACATATTAAATAAAATACATATTAAGATGAATATAACGAGATCCCACAAGACTATATTCTTATTCACGTATAAATCACAAAAGATAGTCAAAAGTGAAATTGTAAATAGTGTAAAATGTCAAAGTGTTACAATTAAAAGAAAATGGAGGTAATATATTATTGTGTACATTATATTTTGCGCAACCAAATATAGTACATCCATAATTTCATTTGTATATCTAAAAACTATTTTGTACATCTATATTCTAATTTATGTTTGTGCAGCCAATATCTATTTTGTGTTTTGCACATCCATAATCTCTTTGTACATCAAAAAAAAATATTTTTGCACATCCAATAACTATGTTTGTACATATATCCCTAATCTATTTGTATCTTTCATCTTCATAATTTTTCTTACAACCAAGAAATATGTTTGCACATCTATAAGTTTATTATTGAATCAAAACAATACTTCCTCCATTCTTATTTATATTGCAACAATTGGGTTTTTACACTATTCATCACCACCCTTTCACTATCTATTGTGATTTTTACTTAAGAAAAAATATAGTCATGTGGGGTGTTGTTAGATTCGTCTCAATATATATACTTTCAAAATGTCAATTTTTTTATAATTTTTACCACAATGTAATTAAAGATATTAAGATTTAAAGTTGTGCAATGTCAAACGTGAAAACTCAATTATTGCAATAGAAAAAGAACGGAGGAAGTATGTTTGTACCTCGATAATAAAACAAAACTTCAAAGTTAAAAAATGGACAAAAAGGTAAAAACCAATTTGTTCAACACTGAATAGTTTGGTTTTGCCTTTTTTCATATCTCTATTATATAAGCTAACTCTTTAATATTTTCGTATTTGCCTAGAATATTCCGTTTTTAATCTTGTAAAATTTAATACTTCCTCCGTTTCTTTTTAAACGCAACAATTTGACCTTTCACTATTCACACCTATCACTTTGACCTTTTCACTATAATAAACAATATAGTCACGTGAGATCTTTGTAAAGATTTGTCTCGTGACCTACTTTCATAATATGTAATTTTTATAATTTTTACCTATATGTAATTATAAATATCTATTGTCAAAGTAATGTACCGTTGCGCGTAAAAGTTCAATTGTTACATTTAAAAAGTAAACGAGGAAGATCTTTTTTTTGTAAAATTTAATATTTATATACTACGATTATTATACATACTTTTATATACTTCCTCCGTTCAATATTAAATAAAACGTAGGGTCTTAACACGAGAATTTATAAGAGGAGAGAGATAAAGAGAAAGAAAAAAAAATGAACCCACGTGATAATGAGCGATGAGAGAAGTGAATACCAAATAAAGATAACGTTTTATTTATTTTAAAAACGATCAAAATAATAAATGTTTCATTTATTTTTAGTACGGGAAGTAGTTGATTTGAAGCACGGATTTTACCCATCCGAATTCCGAAGCTAGTTTATTGGATGACAACCGTGACATGGTATGACAGAACAACTCTAGAAGGATGGAGGATAACTGATGGAATGAGTGAAACGGTAGAGTTAAGAAAAAGCCAAAAGCTGAGTTGCTATTGAAGACGACGCGTGGCATAAGCGGCCTCGGTTCGCTGCAATCTGTACTTTAGCAATCAACCTGTCTCCTCTTTCTGTTTTCTCTCTCCTCTTTCATGTGTTCGTGTTTCAAACGCCTTTTTTTTCTTTTACATTTAAAGCATTCTTAACAACCATGCTGCTACTTGTCAATTGTTACCACTCACTCACCACTACCAAACATACTCTACTCATTATCCTTGACAACAATACACCCCTTGAATTTTTCATTGATTGGCTTAGGATTCATCTTTTATTCTTAATATGACAAATATAGGATGAAATAAGCCAAACGAAATACACCACTTAAATTTTCATTGATTGGTTTAGGATTCATCTTTTATTCTTAATTTAAAAAATTTACTCACTTTTCTTTTTACAATGATAAGAATTCTGAATGAAGAGAAATTCTCTTCAGGATATATTTCGTAAATATAGTGTTTTTATCGCATTAGGTCTCCTAATTATAGGAGTGTGATGCGATTAATCATATATATTATATATATATATATAGTGAAATTACAAAGTCCTGATTATATATATAATTTATAAAGCAAAAGTATAATTAAAAGTTTAAGGTATGGTAGGTTAGAAATTTAGGTGGTTTGATTAGTAGAATTTAATTGAGACCCTCTGACACGAAATTCACCAATACTTAATTTTGAGGATCAGTAAGGACGTGCATTTTGATAACTCATTATTTAATTAGTTAACTCAAGTTACATTAAATAAGTTGTGTTAATTAAATTACGTTCAATAATATTGGCTTAATTAGAAGAATATAAATATATTTGGGTAGGAAAATTGATTAGATAAAAAAATAGTTGGGAAGAAGTATGGTAAAAACATATCAAATTTGAGCTCAATATATAAATAAAAATATCTTATAATAGTTGGTATAATTGTTTTTTTTATAGTTAGAAACTGATTTTTTTATATTAACGTTACAAATTTTAAGAGCTAAAATATTATATTGCATTTAAGAGCCACACGGCCCTTTTCAGTTGGCCCATGAGTGAAGCACTGACAACATGTAATTGAAACGCACGACATTAGCATATTGAAGCTCCGTTTTGGGCTCAACTGTGTCGTTTGGCACTTAAAATAAAATAAAAAAAAAGGAAAAGTGACCCAGCTTCATGACACGTGGTCAAAGGCAATTTGTGAACAACACGCCATCCGAGGCGTCGTTGGTCTTGCAGTCCAGAGTCCAGACCACCCCAAAGCTAAACCATGTTTTCACAATGGTAAAACCATTTAAAGCTAGGTGTTGCTATTCTAAGACCAACTAAAATCATACTATTACCAGTGGCGGATGCAGGATTTTACAGATGGTGGGTCACTAATAAAGTTTCAAAATGTGTTTTCAATTGCGGTCGCGGTCCATTGCACATGCTCTAATCATACAAGCTGAGATCATGTGAGTTTGTAACCCACACCTAGTTTCTAAACTTCTCTTTGATCCAAATCAAGATCGGCAAATAACATCCACTTTGATTGTGGGCCTTGGCCCAGCAAATGGTTCGTGGATCGGTGGATGCCCAAGGGGCTAAGATAATATCTGGACATTTGAATCTTCCTTTTTTTTCCCCGAACTAATATTAATTTAGTTACTACTCCCCCTTTTGGAAATTATATGTGTTTTATGCCATTTTAAGATGTCAAAAAGAAAAAAATTGATCTTCATGTTTTCACTTTTATCTCAGGTAAATGACAATATGTAAAATGTAATTGAATTTCACAATTTTGGAGACGATATTATAGAGGCAAATAGTCCTATATAACTCCCCATCGCACCCTACATATCTTTTCAAAATTTTCATTTGCATAAGCTTGTATTAGAGATACAAAATTTCCAGAAAAAAAAAATAAAGAGAAAAAACCTCAGATATGTAAATGGACTTTTAAAAAAAAAGTAAAAAAAATCGTGGATTGTAGAGGATAGTTATATAGGACTATTTACCTCTATAATGCTATCTTTATTAAGTTTATTTACGTTTTACAAATTAGGAAATACTTGAGACAGGTAGGGATGCAACTGGGGCGGGGCGGATTTTGTCATTCTCATCCCCATCCTGATAGGTCGTTTCACTACCAAAAATAATTCCTAAATCACCTAACTAGTATAGTCAGGCAAGTAGGGTCGAACCACTGAGGAAGGACAGTTAAAATCACAATTTGAACCAAGTTCACTAGTACTAACAATCAAAAGTTGGAGTTTTTGGTTAGCTAATTGGAACGCAAACGAAAGAAGTGAAGAAAATTCGATAATTAAAACCCTAGGGCTAATAGGATTCACTATGCATCGATCATGATTCAAGAACAATAATTGGGATAGGAATGAATTTAGGCAAAGGAAGATGTTGCTCTCGCAATCAAATTCCACAATTAAACAATAAAACAAGCTATCGCGATTATGGCTTAATTGTTCAAAGATAGAAATCCATCACTCAAACTCGCAGCTCTCGCTTATAGAATTGAGCGAATAATACTTGCAAATTGGCCAAACATGCAATCAATCCAAAACCCATCAATTGAATTGCCAAAACAAACCGATTTAAATCCTAAAAACTAACAAGAATCATGACCTTTGCATAGTTTCACCAAGCCCTAGAAGAAAGTCTACTCACTATTCATAATTGAATTAACAAGAACAATAACAATAAAAACCCTAGAATTCATGATTGAAAACTAAAAGAAACAAAGAATTAACAATAATAAACTATATTGGAAAGCAAAACAATAATTAAAATTGATAAAGAACCATGGAAGAAAATACCTCAAAACTTGGATTAATGGAGAAATTTTGGGTTCAAGGTTGAAGAAGGAGAAGAGAATGAAAAAATGTAAATAACTGCCTCCCTCTTTCATATCCCCCCCAAAACTTCTCTCTAATAAAAATAAAAATGTACTCTAGTTAAAAATATTTTCTAACTTAAAGAAAAATAAAATAAGAAGTAGTACAAAACTAGGAGAGTAGTGGAAAGGACATGTGGCGCACGGCCCAGCTGATGTCCGACCAGCGGACGCTGGTGGCCCAGCGGACGAAGCAGTGGCGGCTGCTGCGAAAGAGAAAAACCAGCGTGCGCTGGTTTTGATCCTGGACCACTGGCTCAACTTCTGAAGCTTGTATCTCATGTTCTAGGCATCATCTTGGGGCGTGTGACCCACCGTTGCGAAGCTCTTCGAGTCTAGTTTCCAATGCATTTTGAATCGCATTAATCCGATAAGTACAGCTCGAGATATGGCCAAAATAGTTCAAGGTGGTCAAACTGATCTTTCGCAAACAATGTTATTTCTTCAATTCTAGCTCTATTAACCCCAATAAGCTATGCCATTACCCTTATGAATGTCAAATAAGCTTCATATGATATAAATCTTCGTATAGAACATCCATGATCACCAACTCTCCTTGTACAATCATCCACTTCGTGTCATCTTGCTCCGAAAGCTTCCAAATAGCTATAAAACTACCTCGAAAAGTTAAGAAACACAAACGAAGCGTAACAGAGCACAAAAATGGATAATTTATGCAGTTAATGCCTAAAATGCAACTATATGGACTAATATGCAACTAATATGCGACTAAAATATGCCTAAAAACTCTATACAATTGTGTTTCATCAAACTCCCCTAAAAAGCTAAACCGTTGCTTGTCCTCAAGCAACAAAGACAAGATGCTCAAAACATAAGTATGCTTCACCCTATAAAAGCAACATCGCTAAGCACTTGTGATCACATCCTCTCAATCAAAGCATCCAAATGACTCAATGCCTATCCAAGAGTAAAAACCATTCAAGCGAAACCAAGCCTTATTATAGAAAAAGAACTAGGAATCAAGGAAAGAGTTCTCACCGGTGACACTCCTCTCTTTGTGGCGAGTATAAGATAAACTCGATCGCTCTCCGCCCATAAATATGCAAAAGATGTGCATATGAATCAATTTTTGTAGCCTAAGATACTAATAAGGCACCCTCCCATCTCACTAACACTCATGTGTTTGAATGGGAAAATAATAGCACTCAACCTACAAAAGTCGACTCGAAATGCATCACATACTCACAAATCTTGGCAAGATACCACATCAAGGAAACACATATAAATGCATGATTATCAAGAAGGTCTTTATTGAGCTTGTAATGGGGCTTAGGTCAAGGGTAGGATAAAATTTGGGAATATGTGAGCTAGAAGTCCATTTTAGGGGAGCAAAATCCGATAAGTAACATAGCCTAAAGATGAGGCTAAAACAACTCCAATCGACTTCGAACTTGATACTACCAAATCAACCAAACAATTGAAAAGCACCATTATATCATCATCAAATTATGAGAGATTTACAATTTGCAAAGGCGAAATGGTACAACTAAATAAAAGAATTGAGACTAATTTTTTTTTTGATTTTTCTTTTCTTTTTTTCTTTTATTTCTTTTTTTTTTTTTCTCTTTTTGATTTTTTTTTTATTTTGCTTTTTTTTTTTCGCCTTGCATGAATATTTTTATTTGTAAAGATGATGATGATACAACAAACTGATAAAGCAATCTCCAATAATGAGGAAACAAACCATCCAACACCAACAATGAGCCAAAACGTCAACAACAACACCACTCACCAACTAACCAATATGCTCCCCCAAACTAGACTTGGGTTAATCAAAAGAGGCCGAAAAGGTTTGTAATGTGGTTAAACATGAAAGAGAAGGTAAGGCTCAAAATATGGGATCAAGTGGAAAATTTTGTCCTCTAAAATCAATGTAGCACGGCTCCTAACAAATGAGGGCCTTCTATCATGCTCATCATGCAATTACACAGTTAACAAGACTAGTACCAAGCCAAGATTGAGATCAGTGACACACCAGGAACTAATCACACAAGAAGGAAATAGTAAGATAGAAATCAAAGCTCAAATCCTTACAAGTTAAACTCTTCCTTGTTCCAAACAATAGACGATAAGGCTCAGAAACTCAAGTTCAGTAATACCAAGGAATCGGAAAAGAAACCAAGAGTTTACAATGACAAGTCTCAGTAATCACAGTTTTCAAAAAATTTAACCATAGGGCACAGGGAAGCATACTCAGTCAAAGAATCCAATTAGTAGCATCAAGAGAGAATGAAACACACTAATAACTAAGAAAGCAATACTAATAAAGAACTACACTAAGAAAGCAAATAAAAATAAGTATCCCTCCCCCAAGCTAAATAAAAGACAGTGTCCTCACTGTGAAAACGTATAAAACATAGGGAAGAGAAAAGAAGAAGCTCACTCGGTATGGACGTCGGGAGGACATCATCACTAGAAGCGGTGGTGCCAGAAGCTTCTAACTGATGACGTAGAGAAACCACCTCGGAACCAAGATTATCCACTCTCCGCTCGAGTCGATCAAACTGATCAATCACGTCTTGAGAAAAACTCGCAAAACTGTCCATGAAGAGCCGAAATTCTCGAGTCGTGATCGGTGCCAAAGGAGAAGCATGTGAATCAAAGACTTCGGGTCGAGACATCCGAGTGTATGGGTGAGTAGGGCCCAAAAGATCACTCTGATCTCGTGGCACATAGGCATGCTGAGCGGGGGTGTCAACATTGTCGATAGGGGCGCATCGAAGGTGCGAGAAGAGGCGACACCAGGAATGAACAAATGAGCACCGGAACGCTCAAATGAGTGGCGGGGTCGGGAGTTTAGCGTAAGAGATTGGTGTAGCACCCTTCCCTCGCCCTTGACAAACCATGTAAATCCACGAATAGCACCCACTAACCACTTATAAGTTTTCATCTCGTCGAACATCCAACAAAGCACAAGATGGGAATTTAGCATAAGAAGACAAAGCAACCCCAAAATGCCTTGCGAAAACCGTAACAAAGCTACCCATAGTGATGGACTCCTTGTCATGATCTCGTTGCCGGAAGCAAGGCGGCAATTAAGAATTTTCCGAAGTCTAGTTGACCCATGAGAGTAGGATCACCATGCACAAACCACCAAAGCATGCGAAAGTCATTAGTAGCCACTTGCCCACTTTCATCCTTTGGATAGAAAACTTGGAGTAGCATTCGATGTAAGATTCTAATAGCCGGATTCACAAGAGCAAGAGCCTTGGTATAACCAACTACCCAATCATCTCGTCCCGTCACCTCCTTCCAAAATGTTCTTGGGGCAAATTGTTTTCCGGTGGTAGTTTCACAAAAGGATTTAAATGACTCGGGACTAATGGTACCACCAAGAGGAAAAGCAAAAAGCTCGTTTACTTCTTTGGGACTCATCACTCTTGCCTCCCCACTAATATAGAAATTAATCTCACCCGTCTCCAAGACTTCTAGAGAGGATAGAAACTCCAATACCAAAGTGGGGTAAACCGCCTCATTCAAATTAAGAACCTTAGAAAACCCATGTTTCCGAGCAACCCGTTGTATGCAATCATCGACCCCCAAGTCCTTAGCATCACGTGGTGAATAACGAAGGGTAGGCTTAAGTAGTCGGTCACTAAGAGTGGTTCGAATGGCTCTTTGGGATTGAGCAAGTGAAGAGGAGGGTTGAGAGGTCGGCTGGGGTGCACGGGAACGAGAGCTCGATGGAGGGGCTCGCTTCTTTGGTTGAGGCTTAGTGGCGGGTAGTGAATTGGCTTTGGCTTTAGACTTTGAAAGGTTTATTTTAGTGGGTTTCATGATGCTAAAGACACTAACACCACACAATCAACCAAAAGACACCAACTCACAAATAACAAATCTCCAATTTCACCCCACAATATCAATATAATCAATCAAAACCTTCAAGTTCAATGCTCACTCTCAAATCAGCCACCAATTATCACAATAATCACCACAACCAAAAAAAAAAAAATTTTACAAGGTGACAGTGAATCAACAATTGCAACAAAGAACAAGTAGCAAGAACCACCACCAAATCATCATCAATAATCAAATCAATCCTCTCCCAAAATAATGAAAATATGATGATTGAACTTACTAATCTCCAAGCATAGGATAGGAAACCAGAAGAAGTCCAAGAATGTCAAAGAAGGTCCAAGTAGTCCTCAATTAGTCCAAGAAGCCAATGCAATTGAAGAATTAAATCAAAAATCCCGAAATTAATGTCGAAATTAGGGCTCTGATTTTCGTTCTTCGTTTGTCAGATTTTCTGGGTGAGAAGGTACTGCAGACCGGAGATGAAAGGCGGTCAACGGTGGTGCGGGGTTGCCAGCGAGAGAGCGGTGGGGAGTGGTGTTGCTGGCGGTGCTACTCGCCGAGAGAAGAGGGGTTTCGAGACCCCTCTGTTTGCGCGAAACAGGGCAGCAGCAGCAGGTGACTGCTGCGTCGCTGCTGCAGGTGGCGGCGTCGGAGTAAAAGGCGTCGCAGGTGAGGGGTCGCTGGTCGTGCCTCGCTGTTCTCTGCTGGGGAAGAAGTTTTTTTTTTTTTTTTTTTTTTTTGAATAGGTTAATATAGCAGCACAATTGGGCTGGCCCAACCAGCGATCGCTGGTAGACCAGCGGGTCAAGCAGCGTGGCACCAGGTGGACCCAACGGGCGCTGGGTAAACCAGCGGGACCGGCAGAATGGCTCGAAAACCGAGGCGACAGGACCAGCGACCGCCGGGTATCCAGCGAGCACAAAAACCTGGGATTGGCGGCGAGCAAGTCAAGCCTTGACCAAAACACTGGAATACCTACAAACACCCATCAATCTTGACAAGGCACAAATTAGCAACTTTTAAGAAAATGTATCAACAAACAAATAAAAATAAAACTAAACTAAGAAAACAAACTAGAAAACTAAATTACTCACACTCACTAACACACAAAATTAAATTAAAGCTAATTCTAAAAATATTGAATTCAAGGGAAATCAATTTGAAAATATTTTTGAGTTTATTTATTTTTTTTTTATTTTTTGATTTTTTTTTTTTTCTAAATAACAAAAAAAAAAAAAAAAAATAAAATAAACTAAACTAAAACAAAATAAGTGAAACCAAAAATAAAAGGAAAAAAGTTAGAAAACTCGGGTTGCCTCCCGAAAAGCGCTAGTTTTTTAGGTCCCGCACGACCCTCTCGCTCTAGTAACTCAAGAGGAGGAAGAAGGACGAAGGTGGACAACTTCCACCACTCCGACAAACATTTCCTTCATGGTAAAGCTTCAAACGTTGCCCATTGACCTTGAATACATCACCCTTCTCATTTTTTAACTCCACAGAACCAAACTTATTCACCATAGTAACCAAGAAAGGGCCAGACCATCTAGACTTAAGTTTTCCGGGAAAAAGCTTGAGTCGAGAATTAAACAATAACACCTTGTCTCCCTCCGCAAACTCTCTTGGGAGGATTCTCTTATCATGCCATTTCTTAGTTTTCTCTTTGTAAATTCGAGCACTATCATAAGCGGACAATCGAAACTCATCCAACTCATTAAGTTGAAGAAGCCTCTTCTCCCCCGCAAGCTTGTGATCCATGTTAAGCTCACGAATTGCCCAATGAGCTCTATACTCTAACTCCACAGGAAGATGACAAGACTTCCCGTACACAAGCCGATATGGTGAAGTGCCAATAGGAGTTTTAAAAGCTGTTCTGTAAGCCCAAAGTGTGTCATCAAGCTTCATGCTCCAATCTTTTCTAGACTTTGCAACCACCTTTTCCAATATAGATTTGATCTCGCGGTTAGAAACCTCGACTTGACCACTCGTTTGAGGATGATATGCAAGTCCAGTACGGTGATAAACTCCATACTTCTTGAGAAGAGAGTCCAACTTTCGTTCATGGAAGTGTGAACCTCCATCACTAATGAGAGCTCTTGGAACCCCAAATCTCGGAAATATGATTTTGCTAAGAAGCTTAATGACCACCTTAGAATCATTAGTGGGAGATGCGATGGCTTCCACCCATTTAGAGACATAATCGACAGCGACCAAGATGTAGCAATTCCCATTAGAAGATGGGAAAGGACCCATATAATCGACACCCCAAACATCAAAGATTTCAACTTCAAGAATACCAGTTTGGGGCATCTCATGCCGCCTCGAAATGTTACCGGTCCTCTGGCAAGAATCACATGACATAACAAAGGACTGAGCATCCTTGAACATCGTAGGCCAAAAGAAACCGGACTCATTCAACTTGCGAACGGTTTTATCAGGTCCATGATGTCCCCCATAGGGTGAGTGTGGCAATATTGGAGGATCCCATGGACCTCCCACTCAGGGAATGCACCCGCGATAAAGTCCATCTCGCACACTCACGAAAAAGAAAAGGATCATCCCAAAAATAGTATCTAACATCATGCAAGAACCTTTTCTTTTGTTGGTAGGATAAATCAGGAGGCAAAATGCCGCCTACCACAAAGTTAGCATAATCCGCAAACCACGGACTCTGTGATGTGACTGCAAACAAATGATCATCAGGAAAAGAATCATCAATAGGGGAGGAGATCTTACCACCATCATACCTGATTCTAGACAAGTGGTCTGCAACTACATTCTCTGCTCCTTTCTTATCACGAATTTCAATATCAAACTCTTGGAGTAAGAGAATCCACCTAATAAGCCTTGGTTTGGCTTCCTTCTTACCAAGAAGGTACTTTAAAGCTGCATGGTCAGTATACACAATAACCTTGGAACCAAGAAGATATGATCTAAATTTCTCCAAGGCATAAATAATGACCTAAAAGTTCCTTCTCTTGTGGTGGCATAGTTAACCCGAGCCTCATCCAAAGTCTTGCTAGCATAATAAATGGCATGCAAGATCTTATCCTTTCTTTGACCGAGCACAGCTCCAACCGCATAATCACTTGCATCGCACATAATCTCGAATGAGAGTGCCCAATCGGGAGGACGAATGATGGGTGCGGTTATGAGAGCTTGCTTTATCCTGTTAAAAGACTCAACACACTTGTCAGTAAAATCAAAAGGTGCATCCTTGAGAAGGAGTTGGGTTAGTGGTTTAGCAATTTTAGAAAAATCTTGAATAAAGCGGCGGTAAAACCCCGCATGCCCAAGAAAGCTCCTTACCCCCTTCACATTAACTGGTGGGGGCAATTGCTCAATCACCCGTACCTTGGCTCGATCTACCGTATGCCCTTATCGAAACAATGTGGCCAAGAACCACACCCTCAGTCACCATAAAGTGACACTTTTCCCAATTCAAAACCAAATTACATTCTTCACATCTTTTCAAAACTTTAGTGAGATTAGCCAAGCAAGACTCAAAAGAACTACCATACACACTAAAGTCATCCATAAAGACTTCCATGATAGACTCTATGAAATTAGAAAAAATGCTCATCATGCAACGCTGAAAGGTAGCTGGTGCATTACATAAACCAAATGGCATTCTACGATACGCAAAAGTGCCATAAGGACATGTGAATGTTGTCTTTTCTTGATCATCAGGATGAATGGGAATTTGGAAAAAACCAGAATAACCATCCAAATAACAAAAATATTTATGACAAGCTAACCTTTCAAGCATTTGATCAATGAAGGGGAGGGGAAAATGATCCTTTTTAGTGGCTAAATTCAATCTCCTGTAATCAATGCACATGCGCCACCCAGTGACAGTTCTAGTGGGAATTAATTCATTTTTGTCATTTTTTACAACAGTCATCCCACCTTTCTTAGGAACTACTTGCACAGGACTTACCCACTTAGATGCGGCAATAGGAAAGATAATGCCTGCGTCAAGTAATTTCAATACCTCACTTTTCACGACTTCTTGCATGTTAGGATTTAAGCGCCTTTGTGGTTGAATACAAGGCTTATGATCCTCTTCCAAATGAATCCTATGCATGCAAAAGTCGGGACTAATACCCTTCAAATCATCAACACTATACCCAATGGCCTTCTTATGAGTTTTCAAAACATCCAAAAGTTGGGAAAGTTGGGCATCATTGAGTGTAGTGCTAACAATAACGAGGATGGAGCTCTTGTTCATCAAGAAAAACGTACTTAAGATGGGAAGGGAGAGGTTTTAGTTCGGGTTTCTTTACCTCAACATTGCATGTAGGCCGAACTAACCTCTGCACTCTCTTGCTCTCGCTATGGCTAAACTCTTCATTGCAAAGAGCTCGCTCAATAGCGTCAATTTCATCCTTCCAAATGCTAGCATCACCTGTAGAAGATTCAAGACAAAGAACGGCCTCCAAAGGATCTTTCATAAGAGTTTGGGGCAAGTTATCATGACAAATCACATCAACTACATCAATAGCATAGCATTTTTCCTCAAGCATGGGACTTTTCAAAGCAGTACTCAAATTGAAAGTCACATTATCATCCCCCACAGAAAGTGTAAGTCTACCATTTTTCACATCAATTACAGCTCCTGCAGTATGAAGGAAAGGTCTCCCTAAAATAATAGGAATTTGCTTATCTTCCTCCATATCAAGAACAATAAAATCAACAGGGATATAAAACTTACCTACCCTAACAGGAACATCCTCTAAAACACCCAAAGGGTATTTAACAGAACGGTCAGCCATTTGTAGAGTAATATTAGTAACTTTTAAATCACCCATATTCAGTTTAGAACAGACAGAAAAAGGCATCACACTTACACTAGCCCCTAAATCACATAAAGCTTTATCAATGAACAATGTTCCAATGTGACAAGGGATGGAGAAACTACCAGGATCTTTCAATTTAGGAGGGGATTTATTTTGTAGCAAAGCACTACATTCTTTCAGAAAAAGCAAGCTGTTTCCACCTCACTAAAAGCTCTTTTCCTGGTCAATATGTCTTTCATGAATTTAGCATAAGCAGGCACTTGAGTAATTAATTCAGTGAAAGGAACTGTTACCTGCAAATTCTTAACCACCTCCAAGAACTTACCGAACTGCTTGTCTAGCTTGCTCTTCACTTGACGGTTGGGAAAAGGAAGTGTGATAGGAGGCACTTGCAAAGACTCTTCTTTTTCTTTCTCCTTCTCTTGCACCGCCTCAGAAGGTGCTTCATCAACAACCACTTCAGGAATGCCCACATCTTTTGGATTTGACTCTCCATCATGAGGCATGGGTGGCCCATCATAACCCAAACCACTCCTTGTAGTGATTGCATTTGCGGTCTCCTTGCCATGTGGTTGAGTAGGTTGGCTTCGGCAATGCACCCGCTTGTCTAGTAGAACTAGATGCGGCTAATTGAGCAACTTGAGTTTCAAGCATTTTGTTGTGAGTCTTGAATTTGCTCAATCTGTTTGGCCATTTGAGTCATCATGGTTTTCAATTCCCCGATTCGGATTGGGGTTGTTGATTCTGAAACTGTTGTTGCTGCTGATGGCCCGGAAGGAGGCCTTTGGAACCCAGGTGGTCCCCCGATTGGGGCGATATTACTGATGTTGCCCATATTGTTGTTGTGGTGCTTGTGGTGGAAAGTGTTGTTGTTGAGGATTCAACACATTGTTGCTGCGATACGACAAGTTAGGGTGATTCCGAATACCAGGATAGTAGCTATTATTGTTGAAAGGGGGACGAGCTTGAAAAGCATTGACTTGCTCTTGCACTCCCATAACTCCATTGGGATTGACGGAACACTCCATAAGAGAATGACCATGCACACCACAATAATCACATGCAACTCCACCTTGGCTAGAAGTAGCCATAGCATTGACGGGCATAGATGTATTGGCACCCATGCGCATCCCATCTATTTTCTCATTCAAAGCTGAAATTTGTGATGATAGAAGGGAATAAGTTTTGACTTCATGCTTCCCTTTCCTTGGTGCTTGAGCCGCGCGTCTAGATGAGCTATTCCATTGATTTTCAGCAAGAGTATCCAAGAGTGAAATAGCTTCAGAGATTTGTTTATTCATGAAAGAGCCGCCAGCCGCACCATCTACCATCCTTTTGGTCTCATTATCAAGACCATTATAAAAAGATTGCATCAGAAACTCCTTCTCTATACCGTGATGAGGGCACATATATTGATAGTCCTTGAACCTCTCCCAAGCATCATGAAAAGTCTCCCCCGCATCTTGTGAGAAACTATAGAGCTTAACTCTGTAGTCATGAGTCTTATAACCGGGAAAATACTTCACTAGAAAAGCATCAGATAATTGCTCCCAAGTGGTGATGGTGTTGGGAAGAGAGTTATACCAACGTTGAGCTTTGCCCGCCAAAGAGAAACGAAAGAGGTACAAGTAGAGCTCTTCGTCAGTCATCCCAGTAATCTTTTGGAGAGAGCATGCTTGAAGGAATTTCTGAAGATGATCAACGGGTTCTTCATTGTCTAGACCATAAAATTGATGTCCCGTGATCATATTCATAACATGGGATTTGATGTCAAAGTTTCCAGCAGTAGTGGTCGGCATCCTAATCCCCGCGGTCACATTGCTAGCCTTGGGTTGCGTAGACTGCCTAAGAGTTCTCTCGGGAGCTCCCGCCTCCATTTCAGAAGATTGAGAGGCCTTTCGAGCTAGTTTACGGGCCTCCGCTCTCCTTTTCTTTGCACTTGCGTGTGTTCTACGAGCAGTTGCTTCAATCTCAGGATCAAAAAGCAAAGGTTGCCTGTTGGTACTCCTGGTCATGCACAAAAACACTAAAACAGACGTAAGTACGCTCGAAGAACAGTTGTTCTCCGAGTGGGTTAGCAAAAGCAAACGCTAAATTCAAAAAGTAAAATTATTGCCCTTCCCCGGCAACGGCGCCAATTTTGATAGGTCGTTTCACTACCAAAAATAATTCCTAAATCACCTAACTAGTATAGTCAGGCAAGTAGGGTCGAACCACTGAGGAAGGACAGTTAAAATCACAATTTGAACCAAGTTCACTAGTACTAACAATCAAAAGTTGGAGTTTTTGGTTAGCTAATTGGAACGCAAACGAAAGAAGTGAAGAAAATTCGATAATTAAAACCCTAGGGCTAATAGGATTCACTATGCATCGATCATGATTCAAGAACAATAATTGGGATAGGAATGAATTTAGGCAAAGGAAGATGTTGCTCTCGCAATCAAATTCCACAATTAAACAATAAAACAAGCTATCGCGATTATGGCTTAATTGTTCAAAGATAGAAATCCATCACTCAAACTCGCAGCTCTCGCTTATAGAATTGAGCGAATAATACTTGCAAATTGGCCAAACATGCAATCAATCCAAAACCCATCAATTGAATTGCCAAAACAAACCGATTTAAATCCTAAAAACTAACAAGAATCATGACCTTTGCATAGTTTCACCAAGCCCTAGAAGAAAGTCTACTCACTATTCATAATTGAATTAACAAGAACAATAACAATAAAAACCCTAGAATTCATGATTGAAAACTAAAAGAAACAAAGAATTAACAATAATAAACTATATTGGAAAGCAAAACAATAATTAAAATTGATAAAGAACCATGGAAGAAAATACCTCAAAACTTGGATTAATGGAGAAATTTTGGGTTCAAGGTTGAAGAAGGAGAAGAGAATGAAAAAATGTAAATAACTGCCTCCCTCTTTCATATCCCCCCCAAAACTTCTCTCTAATAAAAATAAAAATGTACTCTAGTTAAAAATATTTTCTAACTTAAAGAAAAATAAAATAAGAAGTAGTACAAAACTAGGAGAGTAGTGGAAAGGACATGTGGCGCACGGCCCAGCTGATGTCCGACCAGCGGACGCTGGTGGCCCAGCGGACGAAGCAGTGGCGGCTGCTGCGAAAGAGAAAAACCAGCGTGCGCTGGTTTTGATCCTGGACCACTGGCTCAACTTCTGAAGCTTGTATCTCATGTTCTAGGCATCATCTTGGGGCGTGTGACCCACCGTTGCGAAGCTCTTCGAGTCTAGTTTCCAATGCATTTTGAATCGCATTAATCCGATAAGTACAGCTCGAGATATGGCCAAAATAGTTCAAGGTGGTCAAACTGATCTTTCGCAAACAATGTTATTTCTTCAATTCTAGCTCTATTAACCCCAATAAGCTATGCCATTACCCTTATGAATGTCAAATAAGCTTCATATGATATAAATCTTCGTATAGAACATCCATGATCACCAACTCTCCTTGTACAATCATCCACTTCGTGTCATCTTGCTCCGAAAGCTTCCAAATAGCTATAAAACTACCTGAAAAGTTAAGAAACACAAACGAAGCGTAACAGAGCACAAAAATGGATAATTTATGCAGTTAATGCCTAAAATGCAACTATATGGACTAATATGCAACTAATATGCGACTAAAATATGCCTAAAAACTCTATACAATTGTGTTTCATCACATCCCCACCTCACTTTTTCATCCCCATCCCCATCCCCATCCCCATCCCCGCGGTGGGTCCGGAACTCATCCCCATCCCCGCCCCGCCATGTACACAATTAAAACCATCCCCGCCCCATTACCCACTTGGGTATCCATCCCCACCAAATCCCCACCTTCCCCGCCCCACCATCCACTTAATTCTTATTTGAAACTCACTAAATAATACTCATATACCATATATAATTTCAAATACTAATAACAAAAAATATATACAGCTAGAAAAACTATTAAAGAGTGTTATAGACTTGTAATTTGTTGAAAATTTAATATTTTAAGTGGGTAAGATGTAGGGTGAGTGGGGATGGAGTGGAGCGGGACGGGGATGGGGCGGAGTGGGCGGTGATGGGGCGGGTACAACTTAAAATCCACCCCCGCCCCATCACCCATGACGGGTATAACTTTCATCCCCATCCCCGCCCCACTACCCACCAAACAGGATCCATTGGGGGCGGGGATGGGGCGGGTCTCCTACTTGACCCGCCCCACTTGCATCCCTAGAGACAGGCGTAGAAACATGTATCATTCCTAAAAAAAAAACCTAAAATACAATGTTACCTCATAAAATTTTTATATTTACTTTTACCATTTTGCTGACATACCTCACTTTTGACATTTTTTTAGGGAACTTTGACATAATTTCTTTTACTAATATAGCAAAACAAATTTTGTATGGTAAACTGTTATAAATTTGTCTAGCTCGACGTATATAATCTAAGTAACAACCTCTTTTAGTACTTTTCACCAGTCGATTATTAGATATATTAATGGTGAAATTCGTAAAAGTAAAAAGTAGCGGAAGGAGTATTACCGATTAAGACATATTTATTAAATTTGTTTTGCAATAAGATCAAGACTTACTAAAAATGAATGTTCCACTATAATCTTAACATTTGCGTACATGCTGCCTAAATATATTATTATTTTGCATATTTCATGTATGTTTGTCTTTCTTTCTTTCTATCTATCTTTCTCTTAACATATGTGACATGCTTTCTAACTAACTCTTTAATTTTTTTTCCTTCATCAATTAGAAGCTGCCATGGATGATTTCATGGTAAGCCCCTTTTCCTCTCTTGTTTTCACTTTCTAGTTTGTCCTTTTGTTTTGTTGATGAATAAGTTAGTCTCTCTTTATGAGAGTATCTTGTGCCCTGCTATGTGAATTCTAGTCTTCTATGTTGTGGATGTCACATTTTCCCCTATGGGAGTTGTGAGTCTAGTTTGTTTATTTGTAGGTATGAGAAATTATTCTCATTGGTTGAAGTTCAAAACTATCAACAAGAAAGTACTGGAAGCTCGGATGCAGTCAACATGGATAGATCAAGAATGTTCTTATCCAAACTATGTCAAATGGATAGACGGTTCCATTAATAGTTGCTTGTGACAGCAAATACAAGGGACTTGCGCCACAATATTCGATTTGGTTCATTGTAGTTTCATCGAAGACGAAGTTAATTTGTTATATATTGTTTGGCTGGATCTTGTGTTTTTTCTTTAATACCTATTGTAGATGGCGTTTGACCTTCAATTAATGAAATTTCTCTTTTAAAAAAACTAACTCTTTAATTTTTATTGTTTTTTTGTGCAACTTTAGTTCTTAAGGGTAATGTGGAAAGAATAGATTATTAATCAGTCACTCTATCCATTCCTAATTAGGTAGACTTTCTAATAACGTGCTTTTTTCCAAAGTGAAACCTTGTAAACTTTGATCATAAATTTTAAGCAATATATAATACTAAAAATATAATGATGTGAATCTTATTAAATGCGTCTCAATAATCAAGGATGACAGAAACAACAACCACTTTCAACCACTGTACCAACTCCAACGGCTCCTTGGCTCACTTGAGTTGCAAAGGCTTCTCCTCAAAGGCCAACATATGACACGACTTGTTAGATGAAGTACTATGGAGACTTAGAGTCTGATCTTTTGGGTTGAATTGAATTGAAAATATAAGTGGAAACTAGGTAAACTGAACTAAAAAAAATGAACTGATTTAAAATCGTGCCCAAGAGAATAGGGTTTTAGTGGGCACCATATGGAATTCTTCTCTACTTGCATTAGAGATTGCTTTATTCGAAGTATTAGACTTCTCTTAGTATTCTTCTTAGTTCTTAGTTTTTTCCATATTTCATACCAGAATAACAAAAGAAATAGGAGGGACGAGGGAGTACAATACCTATTTTGAAACTCTTTTAGGAGCAAAACTTTCACATTTCCAATTTAATTTTTCTTAGCCAAAAGTTAATTATAAATCAGCGTCACAAGCAATATAGTCCCCATCCTTTTGGAATGGGAGAAACATATTAAACTGAACTGAAATGATGATGATGATAATAATAATAATAATAATAATAATAATAATAATAATAATAATAATAATAATAATAATAATAATATAATAATAACAATAACAATAACAATAACAATAACAATAACAATAACAATAACAATAACAATAACAATAACAATAACAATAACAATAACAATAACAATAATAATAATAATAATATTAATAATAATAATAAACTAATAATAATAATAATAATAATAATAATAATAATAATAAATAATATAGTTAAAAATAATACCCCCTCCGTTATTTTAGATGTAACATGTTGACTTTGGGCACTATTCATTCATCTCCCTTTGACCATCAATTGTTATTTATATATAAGGAAAAATATAGTCGTCTGAGATCTTGTTAAATTCATCTTGATATATTTTTTCCAAATTTGTATTTGTTATAATTTTTACATTTATAAAATTAGAGATATTGTGGTCAAAGTTGTTTCTCGACAAGTGTGAAAAGTCAAATGTTACATCCATTAAAAACGAAGGGAGTGATAATATACAAAAAAATAATAAAATAATAATAATAACAATACTAATAATAATAAAAATATGAAAATACTAATTAAAAAAAAATAACAATAAATAATAATAATAATAAATAAAAAAATAAAAATAATGATAATAAAAAAATGATGATAATAATAATAATAAAAATAAGAAGGAAAAAAATAATAAAAAAATAATAATAAAAAAATAAAAATAAAAATTATAATAATAATTATAATAGTAATATAAAAAACAAAAATAATAATTAAAACATTAAGCTGAATTGAACTGAAGATAAGTCTAAAAGAACACATCTCATTCAAAAATAATTATAATAGTAATATTAAAAACAAAAATAATAATTAAAACATTAAGCTGAATTGATCTGAACTGAAAATATGTCTAAAAGAACACATCTCATTCAAAAATAATTATAATAGTAATATTAAAAACAAAAATAATAATTAAAACATTAAGCTGAATTGAACTGAACTGAAAATATGTCTAAAAGAACACATCTCAATCAAAAATAATTATAATAGTAATATTAAAAACAAAAATAATAATTAAAACATTAAGCTGAACTGAACTGAAAATAAGTCTAAAAGAACACATCTCAATCAAAAACAATTATAATAGTAATATTAAAAATAAAAATAATAATTAAAATATTAAGCTGAACTAAACTGAAAATAAGACTAAAAAAGAACACTCTCGCTCATTTGGAGTTTGGCCTTTACTACTCTCGCTCATTCATCGCGATTCGCAACCAAGTAATTAAAAGCTTATTCTAATTTCTGCGTGAATCATGATTTTTTTTATTTTATTTCAAAATTATAAATATAAAACAGTATGAAACACAGCTCACAGTCCATCATTTTGTCTCCTCTAGTCCTCTCCTTTTCATTTTCATCAAGCTAATCTTATTTTCTGCGTGAAAAAAAAATCTTGTTTTATTTTATTTAAGTGATTTTTGAACGTGGGTGCAAGGTGCAACTCCTGGGTCCTGACAATATCTGATATCACTTTATAATTTATATTATTTCGTGATTCTACAAATAAGTTTGTTCTTCCTTCTTAATAAAATAGAATCAAATATCTTCTTCTTCTTCTTCTTATCTCTAATCTTTTAGTAGTATTTCTTATGTGAAGGCCAGGATTACCACACTCTTCTGCTCTCCATTTCTCCACACTTTTAGGTAACAAATCTACGTTTATTTGGCTCTTTGTCAATTGTCTCGTATTCCAATTTTTATGTTATATACTTCCTCTGTTTCTTTTTAAATGCAACAAATGAATATTTTATATCTCACAAAAAATACCCGTTTATTGCATTTAAAAAGAAACGGAAGAAGGATATTTATTGATTTTGGATTGTATATGACTTGTTATCATTTCACTGAATTCATCAGTAGAGTTATTCTTAAATCTTATCTAAATGTATATGTTTTATGATCGATGTATGTTAGAGATGAATGTGTGAGGTGATGACAGCTTAAAACTGATCTTATTCCTGATATAACGATTTCTGATCTACTGTGACATTTTTTGGGGTGCCATGGTTATATGCTTAATCGAAGCTGTATAGTATATTAGTATGTGTTACTTGATGGATAGTGTTGCATTATACTCTAGTTTTCTAACAACTTCTAGCATTTGACTGAGACACTGAGGGATGAACATGATGTTTAGAAGGGAAAATGGGAAATCCATGTCTAGATGTGAAAACTTAACTTTCTATTTGCGGTTAAATTTTGACAAGTTATTTTCTAAAATAAAATGATTATTAATGAATTTTGTAAGAAACTACGTACTCCCTCTGTCCCATAATATAGTGTTTATTTCTTTTCTTACCTGTGTCCAAGAGGAAGTTGACCTTCGGTATCTTTAATTCCTTATTAATAAAAAGTATAAAAAATTGATATTATGAAACTACACATTGACGCGAATCAAACAAGATCTCATCTGTCTGAGTATATTTTTTTGTATACATTAATGAGAATATTTGGTCAAAGATTTTAAATTTTGACCAACTAAAAATTATTCAAGCACTATATTATGGAACGGAGGGAGTACAAAACAAAAATGTTGTAAGAAACTATCTTTAGCCGGGTTCCGACCAGCATTTTCACCCAAAATTTTTGTTCTCCTTTGAAATTGGTCTTTAAATGTGAATGTGTGGAAATTTTGGTGAAACCGATAGGAAAAAATAAAAACCAAAAATTATAAAGGTCAACGTTGGAATAATTTGTCAATAGTCGGAATCTGGCGTAATAGTAGCTCCTTACAACATGGTTGCTTTAACATGTAGTATCCTACAACATATTTGTCATAAGATATTTTTTCACAAAAACTTGTTTGTATAAGGTAATTTCTAACAAATTTTCCTAATAATTAAAATCATAAAATAGAGAAATAGATACAAAAACTTAAATGTTAGACATACATATTTTAATCAATACTACTAATGTAGTTAATATACTAACACAAATTCGCAGGTGTACCGTTACACCATAATTTATGGTGTAACAACCTACAAAACTGTTTCTTTTGTAAAATGAACTCAAATGACAAAATGATATGAGATTCAAGTCATTATCTGTATAGTCCATATCATTCTTATTGGAGTTTTTGTCATAACTAATATATACTCCGTTATTTGGTAGTAAGATTTTATCATGTGAGATCGTTAGAACAACTTTCTTACATTTCCAAACATAGTAGTATTAAGTTTTCATACTCAAAGAAGTAGTAATGTAGTATGCATGATGCAATATATATGTTCTTTTCTAACAGATAACAGAAGAAAAGAACTTACACTATACAAAACATGGAGGCATGGTTTGTGATCATTGTAACAACATTCATTGCTGCTGTGCTGAAGGCTTTGATATTTTCAAAATCCAAGTCAAGTATTCCTCCAGGACCTCGAGGTTTTCCGATCATCAGTCGCATCCAATGGCTTAGAAAACCATCCACAGAAATGGAAGCAGTCCTCATAAGACTTTGCTCCAAGTTTGGCCCTATTGTCACCTTACCTACTGGCCGATTCCCTGCCATCTTTGTTTCCAGCCGTTCCTTGGCTTACCAAGCCTTGGTCCATAACGGTGCTGTATTGCTGACCGCCCTAAGCCACTCCCTACATCTAAGTTTATGACCAGTAATCAGCACAATATAACTTCAGCAAGTTATGGGCCTAATTGGCGACTTTTTAGACGAAATCTGACTGCTCAGATTCTCCACCCTTCCAAGGCTAAGTATTTTTTCCATGCCCGGAATTGGGCTCTCGAAATCCTCCTCAACCGTCTAACTGTTGATCATGGTAACGCTATCAAGGTGATGGATCACTTTCGGTTTGCCATGTTCTGCTTGCTCGTTTTTATGTGTTTCGGAGATAAGCTAGATGAATTTCAGATCAAAGAGATTGAAGCTATTCAACACCGATCACTGACATCTATCAAACACTTTTCAATACTCAACGTGTGGCCTTGGTTGACTCGCATTCTGCTCCGCAGTCGGTGGAATGAATTGTTCGAATTGAGGAAGAAACAGGAAGATCTGTTAATTCCGAAGATTAGAGCAAGGAAGCACCTCCAGGAAGAGAATACTCGAATTCCTGATGATCAGATTCACAACAGCAGCAGGTTAGTTACTTGCTATGTGGATAGCTTGCTGACACTGGAAATCCCAGAAATGGATAGCAAGAGAAAGCTAACTGAGGAGCAACTGGTGAGTTTTTGCTCTGAGTTTCTTAATGCTGGTACTGATACCACCTCAACAGCCTTGCAATGGATCATGGCCAATCTTGTCAAGTACCCGGAAATTCAGGCTAAGCTGTATGGGGAAATCAAAGAAGTTGTTGGACAACAAGCTGCAGAAGTTGCAGAAGATGAACTGTCAAAGATGCATTATCTTAAGGGTCTAATATTAGAGGGACTGAGACGACACCCCCCTGGTCATTTTGTTCTACCACATACTGTTACCCATGAGACAGAGTTGGGCGGGTATACGATTCCCAAAAACGCAGTCATAAATTTCATGGTTGCTGATATAAATTTGAATCCTGAGGTATGGGAGGATCCGATGCAATTCAAGCCTGAAAGATTCTTAACAACAGAGGGGAGCTACGAAGAATTTGATATTACAGGAAGCCGGGAAATTAAGATGATGCCTTTTGGTGCAGGTAGGCGGATTTGTCCAGGACTCGGCTTGGCCATGCTTCATCTAGAGTATTATGTGGCTAATCTAGTTTGGAGCTTTGAATGGAAAGCTGTGGATGGATATGAAGTGGATTTATCTGAGAAGCAGGAATTTACTACTGTGATGAAGTATCCACTCAATCTTCATCTTTCTCCTAGGCAGAAATAAGTATATAGCCCTTTCTTATACTGTATGATCTTTTATCTTGTTACTAGAAATCTTGATCTTAGCTGTCTGACCGTCTGTGTTTTCAAAAAATTTCATGTCCTTGGTATAGTAATCATATTATGATAAATTTGATATGACTGAAAATGGGCTTGGGCAACCTAATAAGGAGGAGGAGAGCTCGGTCCACATACAAACCCCAAAGAGGTTTCATACAAAAACCAATTGGCAATAGTAGGAGTAGCTCCTTTATTGTGGTACTTTCTCTCCTCTTTCTCCAATGTGGGACAACTCATATGTGCACAACATACATGAGGTTCAACATATTACTATATCAGAATTTAGATTTGGTTCTTTGGAATACCCAGAAGAGGTTAACATGCTATATATGTCGGGTTAGCAAGTGGTGGATGCTTGAGAGTTGAGGCTCTTTATTTGCTAGCTTAGCTTGTTCGTCCCCAAATTTTTGTCTCCCTTAATATTCTTGTTACACCCTAATCAAGGGGGATTATTGATTGTTTTCCCATTTTTGGCTGATCTGCTTAGTTTGATAAACTCCCTTTCTTCTCTTCATAAAATAAATGGCATATAAATTCTCTCATCACAAAAAACACAAATTGTTAATGTTTCAACTTAATTACCGATCTTTATTCCTACATATTGGGGTATACATTAAGGGATGATAGAGACCGGAGTATTATTACTTAATTTACTTGACTTTTAAAACTATTCACACATTTTATTTTAGGAAAAATTGACACTATGAGGTTCAACTATAAGCGGTTCTATTTGATAGATACCAATTATCAATAATCCAAAGGATGCACCCAACTATTAGATGACCCATTTTTATATAGACCTAGCAAGTCACCTAACCTACTACTTCAGGTTAACGAGGTCACGTGACTTTAAAATCCACCCCTAGTTCGGTAGCCCTCCCTCTTCTTCCTCTACCCCTCTCCTTCTTCATCATTTACCCATAAATCTACCCCCTCTGCGTTCTGTCTGCAATGCTTTTCCATTTCCCTCTCTTATGTGTTCATGGGGGCTGCTGTGGTGGTTGTGAAGGAGAGGCTTTAAAGTCAAGGACAAGCTTAAGACTGCCCTTCTTTCTCTCTCTTCAAAATTAGATAGGAATTGTAGACATATTGGAATAGCTTTAGTTTCATTTTCAAACACAACCCTTATTGTCTTCTCTCTCCTATCTACACTTAATTATTCATCTTCTGATTTTTTTGGTGTTACTTCATAATACCCACTTCATAATTTTAGCTCTTTCATAAATCTTACTGGGTCACTCTTAAATTTGACGTTTATGAAGTGAATATCAATCAAACTTGCCATTATTGTTGTGAAAAATAGCATTTTGTTTTGCTGAGTTTTAATTTATGTGCAGTTTTTTTCCCACTTTCTTTTTTCAATTTTTATGTGTTATTTGCGTTGCTCAATAATTCATCGAGAAAGCAGAAACAAAGATTGTAGACAACAATGAAGAAGCTGTAGTTGACGACGACGACTTGTGATAGGAAGAATTAGAACAAATGTGTTTAAATTTAGGTGAAATTGAAGAGGAAAATGATTGTTTGCAAGTATTGAAATTGCGTGTAGTAATCAGCGCAAAAAAAAAGAGTGAAGAAGTTGGGATGGATGAGAGAGAAAGCGAGTTATCGAGTTCGAGTTTTTCGCCAAAGTCAAGAATGGATTGGGATTTTGCTAAATGCCGCCATTTTTTTTCCTACTAACGTCATGTATTTTTGTACAAAAATACATGAGTTGTATTCCTTTCCTCTTTCCCTTTGTTTATTTAAACTCACATGTATTTCTTATTTCCACACAACCCCACCATCTTAATTTCTTTATTCACTTTCATTCTCTCTCATTATTTCCGGCGTTGACCACGGTGTTTACCGGTGTTGACCAACTTTGACCGGCATTGGCCAAGAAGAAAAATAAACTCCGACTTCATGGCAAACAATGTAAGTTTATTTTTTTTTTAAAGCTGGTCAGGCGCCTAATTTAGGTGCCTTCACCATTGGTGGGGCGCCTAATTTAGGCGCCCAACCTGTGGTGAAGGCACCTAAATTAGGCGCCCCACCAGTGGTGCAACCGCCTAAAATAGGCGCCTGCATATATTTTTAGAATTTGTACACTAACCTTGCGTCGGAGTTCGTTGTTAGCCGAGGTGTTGCCGGAGTTATGTTGGCCGGAGAGAGGGCCAACTTTGTCGCCGGAGTAATTGCGCCTCACCAGAGTTCATGGTGTCGTCGGAGAAAATTGCGCCTCATCGGAGCACAACTTTGCCTCACCGGAGTTAGGAGAGTGAGAGAGAGGGAGAGTATCTCAATAGTGATATACATTTATACGTATTTATACATGTATATATGGCGTTAGTAGGAAAAAAAATGGCGGCATTTAGCAAATGAGATGGATTGGTGGTTTAACAGTAGGGTAGGACTGTAGGAGTAGGGCGTCTAGTTGGCCATGGGTGGAGAGGGGAAGTAGAATGACAGTTGGAAGGGGAGAGAGAATAAAGAAATAAAATAAAATACGGTTTTTTCACCAGTACCACTTGTAGTTTTCAAAATTCATGGGGTACCCCTGCCTTTAAACAAATGCACCGGTACCCTTACTTTAGGGGTAAAATGCACGAAATGCCCTTAATAACTAACGGTGTTAAGTTTCCATTAGTCATTAACCATAATTAACCCCCATAACCCCTCTAACCCTAATTAACCCTCTAATCTAAATCTAACCCCAAAACCCTAACCTTAACCCCTAACCCTAACCACCCAACTAGACCTGGCAAAGTTGGTCCTAATCCGACAATCCGGTCCGAAATATCCGATATGTGGTCCGATCTGGGTCCAAACCTTGATCCGAATCCGAAACGGTCCGGTCCGGTCCGAAATAATCTTGATCCGAAACTCATCCGAAATCCGAATGATCCGATATGGTCTTACCCGATCCGAAACCGATCCGACCAGAAGGTAAACCGATCCGAAATTATTGGTTTCGATTAGGCTTTGATCCGAAGTACCCGAAACTTACCCGTTTTTTTATAATAAAAAATTATCATTGGCCACTGGTGCAAAACTTTGGAAGAATTTTATGTAAGTATATGTAACGAATACTCAAATAGTTAGACGGAATAATTTTAAAAAATGTAGGGAGTACTAACTACTAAACAATTAATATTCAATTAAAGGGCTACTAATAGAATAATTAATAACTCAAAAGATTAGTATAGAATAAAATTTATTTACATAGGACAACCCTTACCCTACTAAAAAGTTCAAAATATTTCTTGTCCAATCCGATGATCTGAAACCATAATCCGAAAGCTGATACGATCCGAAACCCCGATCCGATCTGATCCGAAATAATAGTCCGAACGACGACCCAATCCGAAACGGACCGGTCCGGTCCGATCCCGATACGAATGTAAATTGATCCGAAAGCGGACCGATCTGAATTGGTTCGGTCCGAATCCGATCCGATTGGTCCGATTGCCAGGTCTACACCCAACCACCCCAGCCCCCCCCCTACAACCCACCCCCCACTCCCGCAACCCTTCCCCCCCACCCCCATCCCTCCCCCACTACCGCAACCCTTCCCCTCGCCCCTTACCCCAACCCCCGCAACTCTCTATCGCTCCCCCCCCTTTACCCCTTACCCTTCCCCCCACCCTTTACCCTAACCCCCGCACCCCCACCCCCTCCCCCCCCCTCCCCCGCACGCTTTGTTTGTGTTGATTTATGGGGAAAATTCGAAAAAAATCGTGTTGAAATCCGGGAAAAATTCGCAAAAAAACACTTCGCTCTGTTCGTTCTTGAGTTCGACGGCTTCCGTCGCCATTAGTGTCGAAGGAGAGAGAGTGAAATGGGGAAAACCCCACACGCCATTGTTGAATGCCGGGGGGGTGGCACTTCGATGCGGGGCGGAAGGGGGTGCGGGGTGTGGGGGAAGGGGGTGGGCTTCGATGGAGGGCGAAGGGGGGGGGGAGGGGGATTCGACAGGGGGTGGGCGACCCGACAGGGTGGGGGGAGCTGCGGGAGGGTGGGGGGTGGGGGTGGGGGAGGGGGGATTCGACAAGGGGTGGGGGGAGCTACGGGAGGGTGGGGGTGGGGGGGAGGGGAGGGGGGATTCGACGGGGGGTGGGGGAATTCGACGGGGTGGGGGAGGCTGCGGGAGGGGGGGGGGGGGGGGGGGGGGGGGATTCGACGGGGGTGGGGGTGGTGGGAGGGTGGGGTGAGGGCGGCCGCGGGGTGGGGGAGGGCGGCTACGGGGGTAGGGGAGGGTAGATGGGGGTTATAGTGGTTGGGTAGTTAGGGTTAGGGTTTAGGGCGGGGTGAGGTGTTAGAGGGTTAGGGGTTAGAGTTAGGGTTTTAGGGTTAGGGTTAGAGGGTTTAATTAGGGTTTAATCAGGGTTAGAGAGGTTAATTAACCCTAATGACTAACGGAAACTTGACACCGTTAGTCATTAAGGGCATTTCGTACATTTAATTTCTAAAGGAAGGGTATCTGGTGCATTTGTTTAAAAGCAGGGGTACCGCATGAATTTTGAAAAACTACAGAGTACTCGGTGAAAAACCTAATAAAATAATATTAGTTTACCTATTTAGTAGGTCATAAGTTATCTTGGTCCAATTAAAGACAATGCCCTTTTCGGTTAGGGCGCTTCACTTGGATTATTGATAGTTAGGACCTATCAAAGTGAACCGCTCATAGAGTCATAGTTGAGCGCCATTGCTTCAATTTTTCCTTTTTTTTAATACTAACAAAGTATGAAACAAATTATACCTGATCAACTCCAGCCCGGCCCGGTTTTTGGGCAGTTTTTTTGGGCCCGCGGGTCGGGCCCGGCCCGGTCAATTTTTTTTTTGGGCGGGCTTTGGACAAGCAAAAAAACACTTTTTAGCCTAAATTTTGGGCCCGGACCGTTTTGGCCCGCAAAAGCCCGCTCGGCACGGCCCGAAATACCGGGCTTTGGGCACAATTTTTTGGCCCGGATTTGGGCCCGACCCGCAAGATGGGCACTTTTTTTGCCCGGCACGGCCCGAACCCGGCACGGCCCGGTGTTTGATCAGGACTAAAACAGATGTTATGTAAATATATTTTTGTTCTAGATACTAAATCCTCCGTGCGATGCACAAGCTATATCTTGTGTGTTTTCTTAAATTTCATGAAGCTAATCTTAAACACTTACAATTGTATATATTATTAAAATCTATACTAATATATTAAAAGACGTTTTTAAATAAGGAACGATGCCACGTGGCGCTCTCCTTAGGGTATTTTACTCCATGTAATCAATACACATAAAAAAATAGAAATTGCATAGTGTAGGTTTGATCCCGTGACTTCAAGTTTATATACTAAAGTATTAACCACTAGACCAAGTGATATTTAGTGTTATCATATTTTAGTATAATATTATTAAATGAAAATTTTCCGTACCCGGGGGCCGGGGATTAGCCCGGGCCTAATAACTAGTTCATCTTAAAAACTCATAGTTATTATTTGTTTTGCAATTTGTTGCACTAGCAAATGTGATTCTATATGTCATATAATTGCTACAGCCTACATCTACATTTTTTTTTATACGTAAATGATATAATATCCATCCTCTTATTGCTACAATTATTTTATCATTTCTAATGATATTTTTATTGATCATATGCTCTATCCAATCTATAATTGATACGACTTTATTACTATCGAAGATAATTCTCGAGATTTTTTTTGTATTTAATAATCAGTTATTGGCTCGCGTGATGCCCTAGGTAATTGCATATAGTTCGTTTTTTATTTTTTAATGAACTTAATTGAATTGCATGCCACTATATGACAACATGACAATTGTTTGCCTTGAATTTTAAATTATATAATATATATAGATTCTTTTTCCTATTTTTAGCATTCAATCAATAACATTAACTCTCAACATTGCAAATGGCCTCATAAATAAAGTTCTATATATGAACTTCATTCAAAAATTAATTAATTCATGCTCGAAGAGAATGTATGGAGTTATCATTTCAAATTACTAAGCGAGTTATCCAATATAATTTATTCTTCTCTCATAATTGATAAAAAACTAATAAATTGCGAAAATAAATAAGCTAACTAATTGCATGAGCTATGTAGTAAAACTAGTACTGTTAGTAGTTAAAAATTTCATAATACATTTTAAGTACTAAATGAAATGCCAAAAGTGGGATATACTTAAAATTTTCAGTTTTTTTTTTCGAATGCACTCACAGTACCGTCGCAACTTAAGGAATGAAAATGAAATGGATCAGAGATAATACATGCATGTTAAACAAATCTAATCATTGAAGCACCTTAAAAGTTTTATCAACGGCTGATTTATGGTATAGGTTAGGAATTAGACTCGTTTTTGTTTAACTTAAGGAATGAAAATGGAGTGAAATCAAATAGAGGAGGTAGGCGTGTAAATAGGCCTAGCTGGCTCACAAACAACTTGAGCTCGGCTCGAAATTTTCTTGAGCGAGCATATAGCAAAGTTCGATTTGAAAAGTTCTGAGTAGGCTCAAAATACGTTTTAGCTATATCATTTTTCATATTATAGAAATTAAAAAGTTATACTTAAATTCTGCACAATTTTTGTGAAAAACTCGAAATAAGTAGTCTAAACCTATAAATAAAATATATGTAAATAATAATGTAATTTTTTAACTTAAATTGAGTTTTAACGTAAATTAAACAAGTAAATTTAAGCTCGAAAAAGCTTGAGGCTCGGCTCGAGTTCAAGTAAAAGTGTTATGAGCCGAGCCGAGCCGAGCAACCCCGTGCTCGATCTCGGTTCGCCTCGTTAACACCCTAAGAGGAGGGAATAGGCGAGCGCGGAGGTGGTCTATCCACAACCATCCCGCCTAATATTTTCATAGTATGAACCACAAACCCATCCTTACCCTAACGAGTAGAAATGAAATATCTTCCCCGCCCTACCATCCACTTGGGTATCTATACTCAACTCATGCTCATATATTAAAATAAAAATCCAACATTAATTTGGTCTTACAAAAATTCATATACATACATCCAAATACATCTTAATTAAAAACATTTTTTCAAGGGTCTATGAATGATTTTTTTAGGACAAGAGTGAGTTCGGCTTATGGTTTAAAGAAGTTAATTTCTCCGGCAATATTATAATTTTATATAAATAAGAGGATTTCACATGGATGTAGAGCCCGTCAAAAGAAATAGATGAGTATAGGGTGAGGATAAGGCCGGGCGGGTAGAATTTAATTCCACATACCCTCCCACCATTCACGATAGGATCAATTTTTATACATGGCCATCCCCACCTAATTTGGGCGGATGCAAGGCACGTCTCCATTAACCGTATCCACCAACCCCCACATCGAATATCCCTATAGTTGCTACCTTAATTGGGTTATGTATGGTACTATCATGGAAAGAGAACACTTAATAAATGGAGATTGAGGGGGTGGTTAATGTAACGTGTTACCAAAGAAGGGTAATAATTGAGTAAAAATAGTTACACGTTGGGATATACTTGGTAAATATGTAAACATTATCTTTTAGGAAGTTTCGATAGTTTCCTATTGTGTTTATAACTCAAAATACATGTGTATATGTATTTTGTACGTTCAATGAGAAAGGGCAACACAAATCATTCAATAAAATCTGCTTCTATACATGGTATCAAGTCTAGGGTTTTATTTCTTTCTGTCAATATGGCCGGCGATGATGCCGATCCTCCACCACCACCTAAACTCGATGCCTCTTCTCCATACTTTCTCGGCCCGCAAGACCACCATGGAAATTTCCTTACCCCCACACGTTTGTCTGCCACCAACTATGATGACTGGGCGACAGACCTCCAAACCGCCCTCGAAGCCCGACGTAAATTCTGCTTCCTAGCTCGATGGCAGCATCACTACATACGCCGTCCTCCCCCGTGCACTGCCGCGGATTGGGCTGCCCTCTAGGCCATGTTGGTTTCGTGGGTGATGAATACAATCACACCGGAAGTCAAGACCTCTATTCCCAAGTTCAAAGACCCGCGCCGCCTTTGGGACACCCTTAAAGCTCGATATGCCGTTGCGAACGGCCCCCACATCCATCAACTTCATGCCTCCATTGCCAAATGCGAGAAAACTAAAACGATGACGATCACATGGAACCTCCTTTGGGCTTGTATATGGACCAAACTCTCCTCTTCTTCCTTTAATCCCTCTTCTGGGCCTGATTCCTTGGCCTCGTCTCGATGGGGCCGCTTCTCTTGGGCCCGTTTCTTCCGGGACAACTTGATGGGGCCGATTCTTCGGTCAATAATGATGCTTCACATGTTCTTGGTCGTGGTTTGCGCACCAAAGTGTCATCTGTTCTTTTGCGTGATTATGTTACCCACACTGTCAAAGTTCAAAGTCCATCCCCTGCTTCCTCTAGTTCTCGTCACTTCTCAGGTACTCCGGCCTTATCCTATTGCACATTATATCAATTGTGATAGTTTTTCTGCAAATTATCGTGCTTTTCTTGCTGCTATTACTTCTACTTCAGAACCCAGGTCTTTTAAGGAGGCCATGAAAGATGAGCAGTGGCGGAAATCTATGCAGGAAGAAATTACTGCACTTGAGAACAATGGCACTTGGACCATGCAATATTTTCCTCCTGGAAAACGAGCTTTAGGTAGCCAATGGGTCTACCGAAACACATATGATTCTAATGGTCTTCTTGACAGACGTAAATCTCGCTTGGTGGTTCTTAGTAATCATCAAAGAAAGGTATAGACTATACTGAGACCTTTGCTCCTGTGGCTAAAATGGTCACTGTACGGGCTTTTCTTGCTGTTGCTGCATCTAAGCATTGGGAACTTATCAAATGGATGTTCAAAATGCTTTCTTGCATGGTGATTTGGAGGAGGAAGTTTATATGAAACTCCTTCCTGGTTTTGGTGCTTCTGATCCTAATCTTGCGTGTCGTCTTTGCAAGTCTTTATATGGTTTGAAACAAGCTCCTCGTTGTTGGTTTGCTAAGCTTGTTACTTCTCTCCATCACTATGGTTTTCTCCAGTCTTATTCAGATTATTCACTCTTTACCTACACCAGGGGTAATGTTCAGATCAATGTTATTGTCTATATTGATGATCTTATTATCGCAGGGAATGATTCTTCAGCTTTAAAGGCTTTCAAAGCCTATATGAGTGATTGTTTTCGTATGAAGGACCTCGATCCTTTGCGATATTTCCTTGGCATTGAGGTTGCTAGGAGCTTTACCTGTCTCTTTCTTTGTCAGCGCAAGTACACCTTGGATATCTTGTCGACGGTGCATGTTAGGTGCTAAACCTTCTTATTCTCCTATTGAGCCGAATCATCGGCTTGGTCTTGCTTCAGGCGATCTTATTGATGATCCTAAACGTTATCGTCGACTTGTTGGTCGTCTGATCTATCTTGCTGTTACTCGCCCTGACTTTGCTTATTCAGTGCATATTCTATCTCGCTTATGCAGCCCATCGAGGCCGCCTTATGTGTTGTTCGTTATCTTAAAGGCAAACCCGGGACGGGGTATTCTTCTTCGTGCTGACAGTGATCTGACATTACAGGGATGGTGTGACTCTGACTGGGCTGCTTGCCCCATCACTCGGCGCTCTGTCACAGGTTGGCTTGTGTTTCTTGGTCATTCCCCTATCTCTTGGAAGACCAAGAAGCAACCCACCGTTTCTCGTTCTTCTGCCGAGGCCGAGTATCGTTCCATGGCAGCTATTACTTGTGAGCTTAAGTGGCTCAAAAGCTTGCTTCTTAGCTTGGGTGTACATCATCCCAAAGCTTTTTCTCTCTTTTGTGATAGTCAGTCAGCTTTATACCTTGCCAACAATCCTGTCTTTCATGAGCGCACAAAACATATTGAGGTCGATTGCCATTTTGTGCGTGACGCTATTACTGACGGTCTCATTGCTCCCTCCTATGTTCCTACCACAGCTCAGTTGTCCGATATCTTCACTAAAGCCCTTGGGAAGACACAGTTTGATACACTTCTTCGCAAGTTGGGCATTTTAGATCCCTATGCTCCAACTTAAGGGGGGTGTTGGGATATACTTTGGAAAATATGTAAACATTATCTTTTAGGAAGTTTAGATAGTTTCCTATTGTTTTTAGAACTCAAAATATTGTGTATATGTATTTTGTACGTTCAATGAGAAAGGGCAACACAAATCATTCAATCAAATCTGTTTCTCTACATACACTTATGAAATGGAAGTCACTACCTAACCCTTTTCACGGAACATGTTACATAAACACTTGTTTTTTCTTTTTAATTTTTCGTTTCCAAGACTTAAAAATCTCATATCAATCATTTTCTAGTTCAATTTGTCTTCTGAGCAGCTTTGGATTTGGTCATATATGAAAGTGGACGATATGTTGCTAGAGATTGGTGTACAATGCTCTTGTGATACAATTCCTCCGCTTCTTAATAAATACATCATTTTGACTTTTGACATTATTTTGAATATCAACTTTGACCATAATTAGAAAATGCGTTGTGTTTGATCTTATAAGTCGTGACTTCAAGCTTATATACTAAAATTTAAACCACTAAACCAAGTGAACTATATTTGGTATTATCATTTTAAATTAAAATAATAATAAATGAAAAATATAATTACATGGGATATAGACCGAACCTAAAAACTATGTATATCAATAAGTATTTTCAATCAATGTTATGATACATCTATCGAAAAACTACGAATTATATAATATATAACTCCAGACGCCCCTCTTATGGACTAAAAAGAAGAGAAACTCTCACCATTCATCGTGAAATGGCCACTCACACAAAAAGACAAAAAACAAACACTGAACGTTGGTACCCAAAGTTTAGTAAGTTGGTACCAAATACAGATACCAAAATTTAACGTTGATACCAAATTACCAATACAAATACCAAAAGTTAAAGTTGATACAAATTAACTGTAGCAAAGGAGGTATTAGTGATACCAAAGTTCAAAGTTGATAACAAATGAGGTATTAGTGATACCAAAGCTCAAAGTGATACCAAAAGTAAGTGTAATTGGTGCAAAAGTAAGATAATTGCACCAAAACTCAAAGTTGATACCAAAGCTCACTTACACTAGTGCACCAAAATAAAAGCTTATTTTGGTATTTGCACCAATTTACTGAACTTTAGTCTGTTTTTAATCTTTTTGCGCAAAATATCAAGCGTGCCCTTGTGAGTGGCCATTTTGACCACTCACGATGAGTGGTGTTGACGATCTCTAAAAAGAACGGGGGCAAACTCCAACCATGTTAGTATATCCATATCAAACAAAAGCTGTACGTAGTGATGGAGTTGGATATAAGTTTAGGCTTATAAAATTCGTACGTCGCTCTCATATGTTATCAAAAGAAGCTGACTTCTATAATAAGAAAAATATTCCCCCTAAATATATCTAGTTCCTTTGGCTTATATATCTTTTGTCTTTTGCCTTTTATCTTTCATACATTTATTAATAGGCAAATTTTTAAAATTTGACCATAAATTTTTTTTTTTTTGGTGTTTGCACCCAGTTCACCCTTCGGGCTACATCCGGATCGAGGCCAAGTTCGGGGTGGTTAGGTTTCCTCTCCTAAGGGTGTTGCGGGGATTCGAACACGGGTTCGTCCTACTGCTGGCCCCCATCACCACTGGCCAACACTTACTTGGTAAAATATGAAAACACCGTATTACTATATCTTATTAATTGGATTGAAAACCATCCCGCTAAACACCGCCAACAAAAGTTGAACTACAAAGTGTAGTAGATCCAAGTTGATTATCCATCAGCAAATTCAGCTCATATAGCCAACATAACTTAGTAAAATATATGGTGTTAAAGTACAATTTACTATTTCTTACTCAAATTTCCTCATACTTTTCATTTTGGAAAATGAAAGTCGGCATATACTTGATTAAAACAAGTGGACTTAGATGCGTCAGCTCAGCTTCGTTACGTGAGGGCTGGACCCAAACGAAATTGCCATGCAATTTCCTTAAAGCAAATCCTACGTAAATGTCTCCAACTTTGATCCTTCGTTAGCAATTTCCATCTCAAATTCTCCACTGCGTACAATTTACTTGTACTTAATTTATTCCTATCCTCAGTTTTTTTTTGAGCAACTCTTCCACTTTCATACATCTATATATATATCATCAACAAAAAACCATATAACTCGTAGTATCTAGTTAAAAACAACCTAAAATTTTTCCTACAAAAATGGCGTCCGATTGTATCTCCAAAAGTAGGTGCTTCCCAAACGTAGGACTACGAATAACTCTCCACAAAAAGAAGTCCAAGAAAGCCACAGCTAGTGGATCATCCTCGTCGAGCTCCTCGGGCTCGCCTCGCTCCTCGTTCACTCCCGGGTCCGTTTCTATGCGGACTAGGGAAGATGAGCTTAAGGATGTGTTCCGTTACTTTGATATGGACAATGATGGGAAGATCTCGGCTTTCGAGTTGCGGAGGTATTTTAACTCCATAGGGGAAATCCTTTCCCAGGAGGAGGCGCAAGAGGTGATTGATGAGCTTGACTCGGACAATGATGGAATGCTAGTGTTTGAGGATTTTGTTAAGCTTATGGAAAGTAAAGATGGTGCGGATGAAGATTTAAAGAAGGTTTTTGAGATGTTTGAGCATGAGAAAGGGTCTGGTAGGATTACTCCTAAGGGACTTCAAAGGGCTTTGACTCGTCTTGGAGATTCTAAGTCTTTTAAGGAGTGTAAGGCCATGATTCAAGTTTATGATGCAGATGGTGATGGAGAGCTTGATTTTAATGAATTTCATCAAATGATGGCTGTTTGAGAAACTTGTACTACCTTAAATGTATGACTATTTCTTTTCCAAATCGGTTGTTATATTATTACTACTGTTTTTTTTGACGTGGTTATATTACTAGTTTAAGTACACTATCAGAGTGATAACATTGCATGTTTGGAGACAAGGAAGACTTGTGTATGTAAACAGTTGTGAAATGAGTGCGTCTTGGGTGTAACATGTTACACCATAACTTATTGTGTAACATGCATAATGACACATACTCCAACAAGAATGACATGGACTATACAAATAATGACGTGAATAATATGTCATTTATTTCATGTCATTTGAGTTCTTTTTACAAAAGAAAAAAGAAGCGTTGGTTTGTGGGTTGTTACACCCAATAATTTATGTTGTCAAATAGGTTAAGGAGGGTGGGGGGTTGTGTTAGCGGGAGGATGATGAAATGATAAATGCAACTTCTGATCGATCATATGGATGTTTGGTGCCTTGGTGGCTAGGGTGGTTGATAATAATAATAATGAAGCATGACAAGATCGGTTTCCTATTAGCGCAAGAGAGTAGGAGTACTGGGGGCTTTGCTTTTGCAAGAAGTCATGTTAATGAGATTTCCTAGAACCGGAGAAAAAAATACTTGAAATGATTTGGCAAGCAAATACTGGCAATAATATTTGTAGCTTGAAGCAATGTGAGGCTACTTTAATTAGTCCAATGTCATAATCGAAATGATTATTGTTGCCAAAGGATTTGATCTTTTAAAGATTACTTCAAGTGGGCATAGTCACAGAATCTTATGATCACTTAAGGGGTGTTTGATAAATGACTTTAATTCTTTTGCTCAGGATAATCAATATTTCTAGGTATATTTACAAATGGTATTGAAATTCTAAATAAATACAATCACACAAATTAAAGATATACCTTTACAAAGTATACAATTTTTTTTTTTTCATATTTGTTATCAGACCCCCGCAATCCGAGTTGGAGGGGATGTACGCTTAGACTAAATCTGAAACCTAAAAAGAGACAAAGCACCTTTTGCGAAAATTTCTGTATACCGAAATGTTGAAGGGAAATATAACTCACCTACATGTATGGCCTATTGCAACCTTTTTATGAACAAAGATGATATGTAACTCCACATGTTTGGTTTGTTGATGCTGAACGTGATTGCTATAGTACTGTGACATATATACCGCATAAATGTTATCACGATAACCAAGAGTGGTCTTACAAGTTAGAAAGAGGAAATGGAGCTCCATGGGATGATTGTGGAGCCAACATGTACGTCATCAACTATACATTGGCGATTCGATCCTCTATATTATGCCTCTGCATTAGAACAACATTGGGGAGTGTAGCTTGCCATTATGGGATGATTGGAGATTGTAGCCTTACAATGTGTGTCAAGTTATCCGCCTCAATCGATGTTCATATAGGTGATTAATCGCGTCGATGTAGATGGATAAAGATGTGATTCATATTCCACAGTCACCCGTAATTGTTTGACCTAACGAATAATGTATTTGAGGGAAGTGTAGTGCGGCTCCCTGTTAGGGATGGCAATCCAGTCCAGATCCGACCTGGTCTGATCCGCTCCGAGGCAAAAAATCCAAGCCGACTATGAGAAAACAAAAATCCGCATCCGACTCCGTTTAAAAAGTCTGACTCCGAGCCGGAGTAGGGTTGGAGTCGGATCTCATAAAAAATTCAATTCATCCGATCCGACTCCGACTCTGACATCCGACTCCGACTCCGACTTTGAGACAATTAGTAGAATCTATGCAAGTAGAATCTAAGAGGGATAATATAGATTTTTTGTTTATTTAATAAATGTTGTATGGGAAATGATGATTTTAGGAGAGAGCATGGAGAATAATTGGTGAAAGAGCATTAATTGTAACACTTGGGTTGAATAAACAAAGCAAACAACAAAATTCAAGAAGCAAATAAATGATGGAACACGGTTTTTCTAGACAAATTACGGAAAAATGTGGAACTAAATATGAAAATGAGAACTATATTTTGGGACACTCAAAATGAAAATGGGAACTATATTTTTGGGATTGAGGGAGTACCTTTTAAACTTTTTTAACATATAAATTTTTTTACTAAAAGATCAGGAATTCCGGTCCACTGGCCCGGACCGGAAACCCGAAATCGGGATTTTCTGTGGACCGAGGACCGGACCAGAATCTTCGGACCGGTCCGATCTGACCCTGGTCTTTGCACAGCCCTACGTACAAGTACATCCCCTTACCTCTTGTCCGCCTTATAACCAGCTAATAGCCAACACAACCAACATAAATATACAATACAAAAGTTGGATAAAACAAATCCAAGAAAACAACCAATAACTAACAACTAACAACCAATTACCAAACAAAAAATTGAAGAATGAGCCTATAACAACTTGTAAACTCAATTGTACACATTTTAGAAAAGAAAATATAGAAAGAAATGCTCTCAATTCCACTACATTGACCCAAATCCAAAATTCTAGTTTAGACTGAGCACTTTTCGAGACGAAACTCAAAAATAACTCGACCTAAAATAACCCTTGATTTAACATCACAATCCGAACCCCACCCCAGATTAATAGGTCTAGGTATGAGTCAGTCCTTAAAAAAAAGTAGGGCATGGGTCCCCGTTACACATGACCTAATTTAGGCTCTATTAGACTATTACTAATCGCCTAATCGTCCACTAAATAAAAATAAAAAACAAAGAGACATTGACAACAAGAAAAGGGCGAAAGTGTATTCTTTGGCACAAGGATAGAGCAACTACCCACTGGTGTTGACTTGATTGGGTACGATGAGGACCACCATTGTTACGAAGGTGAAGGAAGATCATCAGAGAAACCATAGCAATCGTAGGGTCCAGATTTGATCTAGGTGGGAATTGGGATGGGATGGGACCCAGTTTGGTAAACAAGTTATCTCACAACATCACCAAATCAGGCAATCATCATCATTCATCTCATAATTCATAATTCATAATTCCTTTCGAGTTTGCGTCGCAAAACAGATAATAATATGAAGATGGAAGTGGCGCAGATTGTGTCAGCTGCAATTGCTTCGGAAAATGGAAATGCTTCTACTGCCTTTCGCTGGGGTGCTTCCTTTTCCGTCCTGTTAGTTCTTTTTCTTTCTCTCTCTCCTCTTATTTGAATTTTTACTATGTCTAATCATATACATTATACAATCTTATGTACAATATTTATGGTTCAATATATAACACTTTTACTCAAGATACAACCAACAACTAATTGTTCTGAACTAAATTTCATTAAGGAGGTTTGGGAATTAGGAATTTCTCGTGTCTAATTTGAATCACTTGTGGATAACTAGCTTAGTTCGTTAAAGTCGGGTGCCCAGATCAAATTCCGTCTACATCATTTACCCTTACGGCTATCTCCACACCAAAAAAGAAAAAAGAAAATATGAATGTATTTTTATCATGCCGATTTCTTATTAATCCATATCTTTCACTCTGTTTTTAGTGCAATACTAGTCCTTTTCTCTTGATCTTTTGAAACCTTTTTAAAGTTGCATTCTTGTTCTACGTCATAATTACGAGCTTCATGTATTTTATGGAGAAGTCTTCAAATTTGATGTAGTTGTATTGGGTGAAATTTTTAATTTCTGTTTTGTGGTAGTACATGAGAACCCTTTTAGTTGTCCTGAATTACTGTGCTGTTATTGAGCTTGGACGCAATTAAAATCTAAATATAGTATGTGTTGGTTAATTGTTTCCAGTTATGATCTCTTTGATTACACTAGTTTGCTAAGGTAGAGTTTTTCTTTAATTAGAGAACATAGAAATTGTTGTCTTTTGATGACCACTAAAAGTCAAATAAATGAGAGCTAACTGTTAGTTTCATGGGATCTCAAAATCCAAACTTACAGATTGAAAACCTGCACCCTCCATCAGCTTCGGTTTATTCAAATATACTGTGTAGTTATGTGGATGAATCAAGAGATTTCGGTTTCCCTCCTCTATAGAGTAAATATCAGACCTGCTTTATGAAAGTGCACCAGGTGCCGAGGCAAAGGTTTATTGAGACATTGAGGCACGAGCCTCATTGCCTCAAGCAACCTGGGGACAGCACAGACAACGAAGCACTAGGCGCACCTGAAGAGTGCGAGGCACACGATGAACACATTAAGTTAGCGCTCCTTGAAGGAGATTCATTAGGACAATTTGAGAGCATTTTCGCGAAAACCAAAATTGAAGCATATGAAAATTTAGAAAGTTAAATTTTTGAAAAGTAATCGCTACTTGTGTTTGTGATCCATTCATCTTCACTCCCTGCCTCTGTTGTACGTCTTCGTTGCATTCAGATTTCAGAGTGTGTGGGGTGGAGCTTCTGAAATTCAGATATTAAGTTCGATATTACTCTTGCACATATTGCAGAAAAAGAGGGACATAAGGTCCATTTGCAAACACAGTAAGGCTAGGCGTACCGTTTGAGTTTCTGTCATTTCGGCATAGATACACAAGCTATACATGATATGACTTGATCATGCTGTTTCTATGACCATGAGTCTCGATACTGAATGGACAGCTGTCATGACTTACAAGTTAGAGGCTGGACTGGGAAGGATTAAATTTGGATATGGACATTATAACGTCTTAGTTCTTACACTCTTATAGCAGGATGTCTCATTGGGATAACTAAAATAAGTAAGTTAATAATCAATGATAATGTTCTGTCTTCATAGTAGTCCTTGTATAATTTTCTTTTGATCCTGCCTGTTCTGTTCTGTTCTGTTTACTTCCTTTAACACTCATTTTTCTTTTTGCTTTAATTGTAATTAACTGATATCATTATACTTCTATTGGTCTAAGTACCTGTATTTATTTCTTCTTTTACCATTGCTGTAGGTTTCTGTTAGTACTGAACCTATTAGGGAGAAGATCCAGGCTGCAAGCTTCTCTTCTGGCCCTATTTCTTACAGCTAGTCTCCCAGCAGCTATTTTCCAGATATTACGGTGCTTCTAAAGATTCTTGGCAAATCTCTGGCCTTCCCAGATTAGAACTCATTGTGTGTAAGAAACTTACTGAAGAACATCTCCCCTATGTTGCAGAGGACAGTTTGGACATTGGGTTGCTATTCTTGGTATTGCTGCAAATTACTGCTTTCCAAGTATCTTCCCAGGTAAGAAAAAAAATGAACACCTGTATCAAATGTAACCCAGGTAATCAATCATCATAATGCAATATTCTTGCTTGCAGCTTCTCTCTCTCGCTTTCTCCTCTTTGTTGTTATGCCAAACTGGCTGGCCAATGAACTACGCGAGAGCCTTGCAGGTGGTGTCTTCTGTCTGCTAATCTGCATATCACTTTTTATAATGGAGATACATGCAAATGGAGGATGCAACAGCCGTTTATGTACTGTGCACTGCTGTGCATTTTGGTTCAGTATGGCTCTTCTCTTCTTCTTTACAATACTTTATCTATGTTTAGGATCTTGGTAAGTAACTAGAATCTCAGCAGGATGAAGATCCTGTTGCAATCATGCTATGTGCTGATTGAGATTCAATTTCTCATGGATTATAGATCTGTAAAGTCTTTGTATATACACAAGAATCATATGTATAGATCACTTAAACAAAGTAGAAATTTTTTAAAAAATGGAGGTTCTCTATGCAGGTTGCAGGCTTGTTTATGCTTGCATTTGTTCCTGAAATGTGCTCCTTCTTTGGGCTGATTACCCCCCCTATCCCAAAAAAAAAAAGAAAATTTTGTTGGTTCCTAGAGTTTTTGATTTGAGAATTTAATGCTGGGATCACACATTATCTTTGAATAGCTGATTTATTGACAGTGATGTTTTGAGATCCTGTGGGACAACAATGAAGACGGGATTTAGTGCGTCCATTCTGTAGAAAATGGATTCACTTTCTAGTGGTTGGAGAATGGAAGAAAAGTGGAAGCGCCTGATATTGCTGTTAGATTTTAGTTTAAGCTGATGAACGAGTTAGCATGGTTGATAGAGCTATGGAGTGAGCGAATAAATGTATGATGGCAAGAATGACGTGGATGGTGTAAGATTTGTGCAATATATGAAGGGTTAGGACTCACTTGAACACTGAATCTTAGAAGTGGTTGGGCGGAAAACAGTTTCTCGGAGAAGTGATTTTGTCCATTTTCCTTTGATGGTTTCTAAAATATTTTCCCAACAGTGGAAACATTTTCCTTTTAAAGGAATGGATGCCACATCTTTCTTCCTATTCTTCACCTTCCTTTTCCTTCCTCCTATCCATTATCCCCCTTTCATTTACATTCTTTCTTTTTTCTCCAACTTTTCATTCAATGAACCAAACAAATATGATCTAATCTACAATTGTGTTTTCCCTTGAAAAATGTATGGAAAATCAATCTCTATTGAAAATGTTTAGCGTCGGACCAAACAAAGCCTAAGTGAGAGATCACTCTTTTGTCTTTGTGGTCATTTTCTTTTCCCACTGTGCTCGTCTGATTACAATTTGACAAGTTCTGAACTTGTGAAATTCATAATTCCCCCCTAGTTATTGTATGAACATCTACGTTGCGGAATGTATGAACAATTAAGATGATATGATATGATTACTATCTTTCACCAAAAAAAAAAAAAAAGAAATTCATAATTGTACATTTAAACAACACATGATTGCCTGCTGAACTTAGGCGCTTTAATTTCGCTTTGAATAAGAAAGTTTTAGGTTTTATAATCATCGTGGTTTAGGTAAGGGCTAATAGGTTCAACTTGAGCTAGTAAATTCAATTCACATCTGAAATATGTTAAGATTAGGGTCAATAAAGCTCAAACATTTCATATAAACGCCAATAAGTTCGGTTCGGTTTAACTCTAAGAGTTTTCGGATGAAGAGAAAATAGACATGTTTCAGTTCTGCAAGATTCATTTATCCATCCCTTGATTCCGCCCCTAGACCAGGAACAGAGCATGGGATAAATCCAAGATTTTTTTTAAAGGGGACAAATAGGAGAAGAAGGACCAAGTAATTTTGGCAAGCTTTATGGCTTAGGTTGGTTCAGCTTAGAGTCACTTTGGTAAATTACTCATAAGAATTTGGACTGAGTCAAGTTCAAAAGCATGTGCCTTTGCACATCCTTGTTCAAGTAGTCTTAATCTTGTGAAATGTCAAATTTGTTTCTAGTAAATCACTCACTGGTCATAGAACTTGGAAGACAAGTAGCTTTATATAAACTGTTCACTTGTGACTACATAATTTTCTGAACGAACAGAAACATTTAGCTGGGTCCCAAAGACATAATTCATAGCATAATCTAGTCTATACATTGACTGATTGGTATTTTCCCCGAAAAAATCAGATTTCAGGCTGAAAATAAATGTATTATGGGAGATGTATCCATGTCTGCCACGACCTGTGTACGAGGAACATTGACCTAGGACAATTATGCAGAACTTCAGAAAGTATAATGTCTAATGGAAAGCTCAGTATGACTGGCCTGATTCAGTGATTTGCATTTGTAGATTTGTAATATTTTGCATGATTTGCTATGATCACTCTTTAGATTGAATAAACTATGCTTTGAAGTAGGATACAGAATGAGGAAAGATTTGGGAATGCTATGGGGTATCATAACATATTGCAAAACTATGGTTTAGAGGTTTACGGATTACAATCAGTTAACATTGGTTGATTATATGGTTCAAGTTCTGATTTCTTGATTGTTCTTTGGCATTTCATACATTAAACTGATTCGACTTTCTGGCGTTCTTCCTTTATCGTTCTTGTTTCCCCTTTCTTGTCGTAGATATGTTCGGGGCGGGGTTAGTTTGCAAGCTTCAGTTGAAGTGGCCAGGAGTGCTTTTCCTTGATGGTTTCCATTATTTCTTGGCAAATTTGTGGTCTTCACAGAATAAACTGTTAAATGCTAGTAGTTTCCTTATCCTCCCTTGTGAGCTACTACCCTGTTTCCAAAAAATTTACATGCTTTTTATTTCAATAAAATTAGGATGCCATCGTGAAGATGTTGGTACTTGGAAGAAGATAGAAAAGTAGATAAGGAGAGAGGGAAGGTCTGAGAGTAGATGGGTCATGTGAGAATAAGTGGTGGATTCGATTGCCCAAGTTGGTTCAAAGAAGTGAATAATATATTTATTAACAGTCTAAAAAAAGTTGGTAAAACTTAGTGAAATGGAAGGAGTATAATGATAAGCATTTTGGCCCAGAACATATAGGCATATAATGTTTGTGCTAGCACCATATAATATTTGTGGTTTTCTCTTATTTTACATTTACCTCCACATACACTATGTGGTGCCAATACTAACACTATGTACCTATATGTTATGGGTCAATATGCGTAATTCCCGTTATAGATTTATCATCCCTCATATAACTGTACGTTATAATTGGGAATCTTCGAATTTGAGCAGAACTTTTTGATTCATATGGGACAAGTATGGGGGGACGTAAACGTGAGTGAGTGTTCAAATTCCATATGCACTCTTTAGCTATGGACAAAGTGATAGTTGACTCCCTTCAAAAATTTTTTTGATAGTTGACTCATTGAGGCTCCGTTTGGTAGGGCGTAAAACATTTTCCCGAAAACTGTTTTTCCTCTATTTTCAATTTTACATTGTTTGGTTTTGCAAGGAAACAGAAACCATTTTTTCGGAAAGTAAAATTCGCTTCTTCAATGATGGAAAACCATTTTCCTTTCAAAATGAAGGGAAAACTGTTTTCCTTCTCTCTCTTGTACACTCTTCTCACTATCTCCTTACTTTCCCTTTCATTTTCCTTTCATTTTATCATTTTTATTACATGGAACCAAACAACGGAAAACAAATCTTGGAATTGTATTTTCCATTGTAAATTGTTTTCCATGAAAATCATTTTACACTGAAAATGTTTTACACCCAACCAAACGGGCTCGACCGATGATAATTGGTAAAGTGTGAACCCGATGACTAGTGAGGCAAATTCAATGTGCACTCTTTAGCTGTAGACAAAGTGATGGTTGACTAATATGACTATGTTAAAGTTTCTATCAGATTAGGCAAATTCCAACGCACTAGTATATGAAGGGGGTTGGGCAACTTCTAAGGTACACCCGTATTTATTACGAGCATTGTATAGTCAAATGTAATTTTTTGCTTTTCTTAAGAGCTAAAAGCCTAAAATACCGTTGGGTATTTCATGGATTTTTTGGAGGGTTGGTATTTTTCCACAAAATATTTCCTACAGCCATTATAAATGTTATGTAGTGTAACCAAAACCTTCTTTTTAACAATAATCTCCGTTTTCCATATATCGCTTGTAAGTTGTAACCCCCTCTAATCAGCTGAGCTAAAAGATTGCTACTACTAGCTCGTAACATTATTGAAAATTGTTTTGTATCGACTTATTTGTACTGTTCGGTACTTGTATGAAAGAAATATGTTTCCAAATCCGTCTTCTTGTAATTGACTATTGACTTCAATACCACTACCTATGGCCGACAAGTGAGTATTTTGTTTCAACTTGAAACTTCCCCTCGCTTTCCTAGTATGCTTTTCATGGAAAATCTCCTTAATGAGTAAAGTTGCCATCAATCACTATACTTCCACTTTCACACAAAAATCAACTATATTACCATACCATAGTTTAGCCCTCTCTTTCCTATCTTAACATCTCAGCCCTATCTAATCAAAAATCATAATGGCTTCTCATTCATTCATTTATGCCCTGTGTTTCTCTCTGTTCTACTTCCCCTGTTTGATCACATCCCAGCAACCTTATACTCAAAACAATTGTCGTCGATCTGGCAACATCTCTGCTGTTCTTGGGTACAACTGCAATGGTCTGAACCGGTCTTGTGAATCGTTTCTCATTTACCGGGCTCAGCCTCCCCTATAACACTGTCTCCTCCATTGCCTCTCTTTTTCTGCCAATGCATCTCACATTTCTGCAATCAACAACAACATTACGGAAAACATGGCCTTGGCAACAAACACCAAGGTTATAATCCCTGTGACATGTTCCTGTGCTGGTAGATTCTACCAAACTAACACCACTTATGTTGTTAAACCTCACGAAAATTACTACATGATAGCTAACAATACCTTTGAAGGTTTAACTACTTGCTACGCCATTCGAACTCAGAAACTCAGTCCAAATATCGTAAACATATTCGCTATGGAACAGCTCACTATACCTCTAAGGTGTGCCTGCCCTACAAAGAAGCAAGTCAATCAGGGGATCAGGTACCTTATGAGCTTTGTCATCCAACCAGGCAATAACATTGGGACTGTTGCTACGTATTTTGGAGCTGATGTTGGACAAACTCTTGAGGCGAATGAAAAATCTGAGCAGGACTCTGTTATCCAACCTTTTACAACCCTTCTCATTCCACTACAGCACCCACCAAATTTTTCTCGTTTGTCGTATCCTCCTTACGTACCACCTCCACCATCGCCTCCACCATCTTTGCCTCCAACAGAAGCAACATCACCATTGTTGTCTAGTGGGAGTTCGAGAAAGAAATGGGGTTATTTCTGGGGTAGGGGGTGGTTGTAGGGAGTGCATTTGTTGCTGTGTTAGGGATCATATTTTTCATGTTTTCAAGGACAGGTATGAGGAAGAAAACTGATTTAATAGTGTCATCCCAAAACTCCAAAGCACAAGAAAAGGCTCTTGTGAAGCAGCCACCAGAGAGAGAATATTTGGAGTTTCTCGAGAGCATATCTAGAATAGCTTCCCTGAAAGTGTACAGTTTCGAGGACTTGCAGGCAGCAACAGAGAATTTCAGCTCTGATCATTGGATTAAAGGGTCAATGTACAAGGGAAGTATTGATGGTGATCAGGTCGTTATCAAGAAGATGGACCGAGATGTTAGCAAAGAGATTAGTCTACTAAACAAGGTTAACCATTTTAACCTCATCAAATTTCTGGGGGTATGCTTTGATGACGGGGTTTGGTACTTCGTTTATGAATGTGCAGAAAATGGACCATTGAGCGATTGGATCTACCAAGACAATCCTGATGGCAAAACCTTGAGTTGGGGGAAGAGAATGCAGGTGGCTTGCGATGTCGCTACAGGGTTGAACTATCTGCATAGCTATACAAGCCCGCCTCACGTGCACAAGGATATAAGGGGAAGCAATGTTCTTCTCAATACTGAGTTCAGGGCAAAAATTGCCAAATTTGGGCTCTCAAGACCAGTTAGAGGGAATGATGGTCAATTTACATTAACAAAGCATATTGTGGGGACTAAGGGTTATTTAGCTCCCGAGTATTTGGAGAATGGAGTAGTCTCCCCAATGCTTGACGTTTATGCTTTTGGTGTTCTGCTGTTAGAGATGCTAACAGGGAAAGATGTTGCTTGCCTCTATGAAGGGGTTAAGGTTCACTTATCAGAGATCTTAGGCCCTGTGCTGAGCGAGAAAGATGGGTTTTCGACCTTGAAAGAATTTATCGATTCTTCGCTGGGGGATGATTATCCTTCTGATATTGCATACTCTATGCTCGTGCTAGTTGATCATTGCTTGAGAAAAGATCCAGGAAGTCGCCCTTTCATGGATGAAATCGTTCAAATTCTGTCAAGATCCTTGACCACCTCACTTATCTGGAAATCCAGCACTTCTGTTAGTATCTCAAGTTCAGAATAATCTTAGGACTAGTTTTATTTAGTAGTTGTTTCGTGTTTCTAATTTTGTTCTTCACCTGCTTTAAGCTATCCACACAATGCCTGTTTTTTTTTCCTTTGTGAATTTGTGACATATTTCTGTCTCAAGTTCATAATAATCTGTGACTGCTAACATAATTTATTATCTTTGGCTAAAATTGTTGATATATGTAGACTAGGGAGTTTCTGATTAAAGTTCATTAGAGAATTGAACTGACTGCCCTTGTTGTTTAAGTTCAATAAGCTTCCGAATTCTTGAAATCATATAGAATACGAAAGAATGTCATCTCTGATGTATAGTAATCACATTACAATATTTATGTCTACTTGGACAAGCTAACTCTGTTCAAAATATCCTTTGTATTGTGACATATTATACTTTTGTTTGTGCATTTGGATAAAGTTTAACTCTATTTGAATTAGATAGCATCTAGGTCTGTCAAACGTTTGACTTATTAGCTTGCTTGAACAAAGTTTCTGAATCAACTTGAGGGTTGTTAAACCTTAAATCTCATTGATTATGAGCTAGGTAGAACTAGTTTGAAAAGCTTACCTCTACAACCTAGGAAACTAGATGTTACTCTAATTTGCCTTTCACGCTTGTCAAACCATAGTTATATCCAATAATAGCTTTAATTAAATTCTAGGGTTTTACGTTATACCCCTTATCTTGCTTTCATTTTACGTTGTGACTTCAACCTTTTCAAAAATTCCACATGGTACCCTCAAATTTACCTATTCTAATGCACAACGCCCTACCGCTAATTATACGTCATAAATTTCGTTTACTTTTCATAATCCGGTGGAACTAATCTAATTTGTAAATATACCCTCCAAGGGTTGAACTATGTTTAAGTTAAACTAGTTCTACTAAATTAAAAAAAAATAAACGAAATTAACAATGTATGAATAACGATAGGGGTATTGTGTATTAAAAAATTTAAGTTTAAGGGTCTTGTATAGAATTTAAAAAAGGTTGAGACAACGTGTAAGCTAAAAAAAACACAAGGGTATAACGTAGAAAAATCCTAAATTCTAATAGTATTTATGAAGACTTGGTATACATATACATATATTAGACTAATTCGACAATATATGATTATATTTGTTTGTTAGTGTATTTATGAGTGACAAAAATGTAGCCAAAGTTTGTAAATGGAGTTGTAAGTATTTTGAAGTAGATGGACTACCGTCTACAATGTACATGATAGACTTGGAGTCGCCTGATGGAAAGCCGTGCTTTGACTAGCCTGATTTGCTCTATCTGAGCCTCATTAAATTATGATGTTCATTAATTGTTTGGTACTAGTATTCATTACATGATATCCTATTGAATGAAACGCGCTTGTGAGTTTTGAGCAAGGAAACGGATGAAGAAATAATTTAGGATTTTTATGGTTTTACTGATGGAAAACAAAGACAAATTGCTGAATCTTAATCCTCTGAAGTGTTTACTTTTGTTATAAAAATTTAAATTGTAGTTTATCAGGTTGCACTAATTGATTATATATGATTTAAACATATTGATTTCTAATTTAATCAATCTGACATTTTCACAGATCAACCAATCGACTCCCTTGATTTTTTCCTCCTCCTTAATCTACAAGCTACAGTTTTCTTTCTATTGCTAGTGAAAAATGTTCCTGCAGTTTTTCCAGGATGGTTCTAAACATCTTTTGGCAAATTTGTGATCTTTTCGAATAAAAGTATCGATCTGTATCAAATTTTTATGCTGCCTCCGTCTAGATTTACTCGATCTACATGACATAACTAATTAAATTTAATCGATCAATATGACATGACTAATTAAATTTAATCGATCAACATGGCAGTATTGATCTAAACTTTGAATAGCATTTTTTAGAAATACAACTCTAAATGACAATATGGTTTGAACATTCCAACAGCATAAATAATAAGGATCTACTAGGTTTCTCTTTTCCTTATATTTATTTATATGGCGTAGAGGGGCATCTACTAGTTCATACTCCATAGTCCATAGCAATTCTCTAATACTCCTTCCGGCCTTATTAGTTTACCGTTTTGCTTGCAAAGTTTTTAGGAGAAATAATACATGGGACGTAGAAAGAAAACTATTATTTTATATTAAAGTTGAATGTATGTGTGATGGAAAGTTAGTGGTCAATTCCAAAAATAGATACAAAAGAAATGGGTAAACTAATAAGGGACATCCCAAAAAGAATACGGGTAAATTAATAAAGATCGGAGGGAGTATTTATTATTCTTATCACTATATCATCCTATTATCTTGCATCACAAGAATATCTTTACATATCCCACTTATGTAGTTGAACATTGACTTCAAATCAACTCCCTACACCCATATCATTTTTTAAAGAGTTTGGGATGAAAATTAATGGTCAACCTAGCAATTACTCGTAGCTTTCCTACATGAAACCTCTCCTAGAATGGCTTTCAATAACATTTTAAAATGATTGAAGTTGCTATCAATCACAATACATTATTTCAGAAAGTTTACTATATAATCATACCAGTTTTCCCACATCTATCAGGATCACCTTCACCATCCCACCACCCCTCTACGATCATTTCGAATGGCGTCTCATTCATTGAGTTACGCCACTTTTGTTCTCTCCTTCATTTACTTCCCTTACTTGATCATATCTCAGCAGCCTTATGGTGATAGTAATTGCCCTGTATATAACAACGCCTCTACTGCTTTAGGGTACAACTGTAATGGTGTGAACACAACTTGCCAATCTTTTCTCATTTATAGAACACGGCCTCCCTACAACACTGTCTCCTCCATTGCCTCCCTTTTATCCTCCAATGCGTCTCAGATTTCAGCGATCAACAACATCTCAGAAAATATGGCCTTAGCAGCGAACACGGAGGTGATTGTCCCTATGACATGCTCCTGTTCAGGTAGATTCTACCAAGCCAATGCCACTCATGTTGTTCGAGCCACTGAAAATTACTACGTGATAACTAACGACATCTTTGGAAGTTTGACGACTTGCAATGCTATTCAAATTCAAAAAACCAGTCCAAACATAATAAATGTATTTCCTAATGAAAGGCTTACTATACCTCTAAGGTGTGCCTGTCCTACGACGAGGCAACTCAACGAGGGGATTAGGTACCTTATTACCTATGTGATCCAATCAGGGGATGCTTTTTGGCCTATTGCTGACAAGTTTGGAGCTGATGTTGGGCAAACGCTCGAGGCCAATGAAAAATCTGAGGACGACTCTGTTATTCAACCTTCCACAACCCTTCTTGTTCCACTACAGAACCCACCAAATGGCTCTCAAATGGTGTATCCTCCTTATGTACCGCCCCCACCATCATCTCCACCGTCCCTCCCTCCTACCACTACACCATCACCACCTTCATCTAATGTGAGTTCCAGTAGGAGATGGGCTTATTTCGGGGTAGGGGTGGTTGCAGGCGGTGCGTTTGTTGCAGTTGCAGGAATCATTCTCTTTTTTGTGTTTCTAAGGGCGAGTATGAGGCAGAAAAGCGATCCAATTGTGTCATCTCAAAACTTTGAAGCACAAGAAAATGAAAAGCAAGAGACTCAGACTGAATCCCTGGAGTTTCTTGAGAGCATATCTAAAATAGCTTCCCTTAAAGTATATAGTTTCAAGGACTTGAAGGCTGCGACAGAGGATTTCAGCTCTGATCATTGGATTAAAGGATCGGTATACAAGGGAAATGTTAATGGTGACGAGGTGGCAATCAAGAAGATGGATGGAGATGTCAGCAAAGAGATCAGTGTACTAAATAAGATTAACCATTTTAATCTTATCAGGTTATTGGGAGTTTGCTTTGAGGATGGGGTTTGGTACTTTGTTTATGAATATGCAGGTAATGGAGCTTTGAGCAACTGGATCAACAAAGGCAAAGCCGATGGAAAAACCTTGAGTTGGGGAAAGAGAATGCAAATAGCTTGTGATGTTGCTACCGGGCTGAACTATCTTCATAGCTATACAAACCCACCACATGTTCATAAGGACATAAAGAGCAACAATGTTTTTTTAGATAAGGATTTCAGGGCAAAAATTGCCAAGTTTGGGCTCTCAAGGCCAGTCAGAGGGAATGATGGCCAATTTACATTAACAAAGCATACTGTGGGGACAAAGGGTTATTTGGCTCCTGAGTATTTGGAGAACGGAATAGTCTCCCCCATGCTTGATGTTTATGCATTTGGTGTTCTGTTGCTAGAGATGTTAACTGGTAAAGATGTTGCTTATCTTCATGAAGGGGTTAATGTAAGCTTATCAGAGGTTTTACGCCCGGTGTTGACTGATGAAGATGGGATTTCAAACAAAAAGGAATTTATAGATACTTCCCTTGGGGATGATTATCCTGCTGATATACCATGTTCTATGCTCGTATTAGTTGATCGTTGTTTGAGAAAAGACCCAGGAAGTCGCCCTACTATGGATGAAGTCGTGCAGATTGTGTCGAAAACTTTGACGACCTCACTTATCTGGGGATCTAGTACTTCTGCTAGTATCTCAAGTTCAGCATAATCTTGAGACTAGTTATATATAGCACTTAAACTAAGTTTTTTTCCTAATTCTCGTCTTCACCTGTTTGAAGCTATCCACTGACCACTGTGATGCCCCTATTTGTTTTTTCCTTTTCTTAAACGTGGTGAATATGTGACATGTTTTTTAACAGGAAGGACTTGTGAACATATCTAGCGAGAACTTCCATGAAATTCTGAAGTATTTGTTAGAAGGAAGTTGGCAAGTTGTATTAATTGTTTTCTGAAACTCTTGCTACCAATTTGTAATAGTTGGTGATCCGGCGTGATGCATGGATCTATTATTCATGGACTTTTATGTATCACACAAGTTTTTCTTTTGAGTTCTTACTTCTTAAAGTTTTTTGTTCAAAATCACTTTCTATTTGAAAATTTATACAATATAATAAAAAATGTTGTGTATACTCGGGTTCATGATTAGATAAAAAGCATATATGTGTTAGAATTTGAGGATTCTAAGTCTTAAATGAGCAGTGTAATCATAAGAGGAAAGCCATTGGTTGATCTATAAATTGGATCATGAAGAGAGAGACATTAAAAACCATTAAACAAATAGGAGAGAGAAAAAAAAGAAGGAAAGAGAGTCTTGCTCAGATCGTGGGAACGATCTCAAAATGCTTTGGCAAATGGGAGTTCATCGCCACATGGCACAAGGTGAGAGGAGGCTTAAAATGAAGTGGGCTCCACTCCTGCTGCATGTCAGACATCCAACGCCCCTCATTTCTCCAATCTAACGGCTAGGATTGCACATAATTGTTAACGTTGCAAATTTTTGCAACGGACATATTGTCAGTTTTAAATTTTTTTTTTTTAAAAAAAAAACACCAACAGCTATATTTTTTTTGTCTATAAATAGAGACCAATATTGAACTATTTTTACACATCTTATTTTTGAGCTCATTTTGTTATTGAAAGTCATATTTGTTTCCTTTCTTCATTTATCTACCCCACAAAAATAAATTCTCTCATAATAAAAATTAGTTATGGATCCCAAAACCGGTAGTAAAAAAACCCTCCAAAATCCAAAAGACCTCAACAACCTCACATTAATCCAAGTTTTCAATCGTCTAGTTCCCAAATTGATCTCAATTCTCAAAATGAACCAAATTTTCATATGGGATACAACTCACAAAATATGATGTATCCTACTCAACTTAACCAACAACTCCCCCAACAGAATATGAGTTTCTCAAATACACCTTCTTACTCCCAATTTGCTCCACATTCACAAGAAAATCTGTACAATTCGAATGAGAATTATAGTTATTCTCAAGATGAAACATCATTTCCTATGTCTCAACATTTCCAACAGTCACAAGGTGAAAGGTCATTTCCGAACTTCAGTAGTTCATATCGGTCTCGAGCTGCATCGGTTGAGCATGATGATGACAAACATAAAGAAGAAGATAAAGAGTTGAGGAAATTCTGGAGGCCATCTGAAGAAGATATTCTCGTGAAGGCTTAGCTAACGGTAAGCCAAGATAAAGGTAGTAATACTAAACAAACAACAATTATCTTCTGGACAAAAATTACTGAAATGTTTAAGGAAGTTAAGTGTTATAGAGATCGATGTTGGGAAGAAGGAGCTGAAAGTTTCAAGGAGTCTGATATCTTACCATTTGACAGAGAGTTGAGTCAATTACAAAGTCAATGGAAAAGAATACATGCAAAAGTATTCAAATTTGTTGGTGCATATGCTCATGCAGAGGCTCGTCGGAAAAGTGGTGAGTCCGATGACGACGTCATGAAAACTGCATTTGCAATCTACAAAAAGGATAATAAAACAGACTTCAATAAGCTTCATTGTTGGGAAATTATGAGGCATAATGATGTATGGAAGCCTATGGGATATATTGTCAAAGCTTGCAAAAAGAAGACAGCTAATCAAGAAAGTGGCTCAAAGAGGTGGAGGATCAATGAAGCTGGCAACTACTCCACTTCAAGTGAGCCAAATACGCCAAGCAGTGGAGACCCAACTACTCCAAACGACGGATTCACCAAAAATAAAGGTAAGGGAAAGGTTTTGAACATGCCTGCAAAAGCCTTTCAAGAGTGGATGGATCAAGTCCAAAAATTAAATTTGGAGAAAAACAATGAACTTCAAGTCGAGATCCAAAGGATTAATCATGAAAAGGAAAACAACAGTGAGATGGTCCGGCTAGAAAGGGAGAAAATTCCAATTAAAAACAGGAAGATTAACTTGGAGTTATTCAAGGTGCTTTCATCAAGGAATGATTTAAATGAGGAAGAACAACAACTTAAGAGAGATCTAGTCAAGGTGTTTTCATCAAGGAAGGATTTAAATTCCAATATCAGTGTAATATTGCTGACAATTCACCTTCTCTCTATATATACCTTACAATGCTAACTACTCAACCATTCACACAAAACCATTTTACCCTACAACCCCCATTCTTCCCCTACAAAAATATTGAAATCATGTCATCAGAATCAAGTTACAATAGCAATATTTCTTCTTCTAGTTCTTCGAATTTAGATGATCCAAATTCTTACACACGCATTCAAATAACTCGTAACAATGAGTACATGCGTCGTTCGGAAAGGCACAGACAGACAACTCGGTTGATGGATCAAATGATGGAAAGGTTTGTGATGGCCAATCCAGCTGAATTATATGCAATGGTAACTCAAGTTCCAAGAGCACCAAGAACTGTAGTGCCAAGGGATCGTGATGAGGGGCACCACCGGTTATGGAATGACTACTTTGCCGAGAATCCCGTTTATCCCCCACATATGTTTCGGCGGAGATTTCGCATGCAAAAACATGTCTTCCTTTGCATAGTACAAGTCTTGACTTTGCAAAATTCATTCAACCAACAAAGGTGAGATGCCGCAGGTAAACTTGGTGCATCATCATTATTAAAATGCACTGTCGCTATGAAATTGTTAGCGTACGGGGAGCGGCGGATTCTGTGGACGATTATCTAAAAATTAGTGCATCTCTTGCTAGAGATTCACTACGACATTTTGTAGAAGGGGTGGTCGCCCACTTTGGGGACGAATACTTAAGAAAGCCCAATGAAGCAGATCTAAGAAGATTGTTGTACGCAGCTGAAGAACGAGGATTCCCAGGAATGATGGGTTCCATTGACTGCATGCACTGGAGATGGAAAAATTGTCCACTTCAATTTAAAGGACTCTATTCGGGATGACCGGGTAAGCCAACATTGGTTTTAGAAGCCGTTGCTTCGTATGATCTATGGATCTGGCATGCTTTCTTTGGAACGCCAGGTAGGTGTAATGATATTAATGTTCTTGATAGATCTCCATTATTTAATGATGTTTTTGAGGGTCGTGCACCCGCAGTTAACTATGTTGTTAACGGACACCAATAGATATGGGATATTACCTAGCAGATGGTATGTATACTCAATGGGCTGCATTTATTCCAACAATAAGTCTTCCGTAAAATGAAAAAAAAGTCTATTTGCCCAAAACCAAGAGAGCAAACGAAAAGACGTGGAACGTGCATTTGGAGTATTGCAAGCTCGTTTTGCTATAATTCGACAACCAGCTCTAGCGCGTGATAAAGAAATGTTAGGGAAAACAATGATCGCCTGCATTATTATCCACAATATGGTAGTTGAAGATGAACGAGATTCATATTCCCTTCATTTTGATCCTAATGATTATGACCATCCTCCACGCCCTACTACTTCAACGCAAAGGAATGTAGGGACCCCTGATAAGCCTTTCGCATACGGCACTAGTGAGAATCGCATAGCAAGTATAGAAATATATATGAACAATACGGGTCGAGTTCGTGACCAAGTTGTGCATAGACGTCTCAAAGCAGACCTCGTAGAAGATATTTGGCTTAAATTCGGGCAACATAGGGGTTAATTAAGCTGCTACGTTTTTTTATTGTTATATGTAATGTAATTCTATATGTGTGTGTTATTTCTATTGTTTAATGCAATATTTTATTATTATTATATTTTTCTGATTATATATTTGAATCAATAGTATTAAGTTAATTACCGTATCTAATTATGTACAATATTAACGAAATTATTTTTTACTAATAGTTTTTACATAAAAATTATTTACATTCAATAATCATTAATTGATTCTTAAATAATCCATAATAAATAAAAAAGATGGGATGGAAAGGAGATTGAGGAGAGAGAATATATGGTGGGGTATGGTAAAAAGTAGGAAAGAGAATGTGAAATCTAAAATTATAGATCATTCATTGGGGGTGAAGAGATCATTAAAATCAATTGTGGATCATAAATGAGGTGGAAGAGTGAGAAATGAATAAAGTAATTGATGATCCCAAATTTGAAATCATCCATTGGCCATGCTCTAACATAGACAACGTCTAGTTACTAGCTACTACACACTTTTTATAGATAGATAGATACACTTATTAATCTTGATTAAAATGACTATATATGTAGATCGTGGGAACTTGGCAGGGAATTTCTGATAAAAGTGGAGAATTGACTTGACTGCCTTGTTCTTCAATTTTATTTAGGATTGTTGTTATATTTCACGTAAGTTTCTGAAGTCTTGAAATCAGATAATATAAGAATAAACATGTCCTTTCTTATGTATGTTGTTTATCTTATTATTATAATTATATATACTTTAACAAGCTATCTGAATTCCGAATACCATAAATAATGTAACATAGTATTGTATCATGCTTTTGTTTGTGTACTTGGATAAGCTTAGAAGCATCTAGATGTGACATGTCAAAGGTTTGACTGTTAGCTTGCACAAAGTTTTTGGATCAACGTCAGGGTTGTTAAACCTTATTTAAAATGAGTTAGGTAGAGCAAGTTAAAAAACCTTATTTTTTATGACTAAGGAAACTTTATATTACATACTCCATGGAGTGATGGAGTCCTCTAATAGCAAGCCCTTGCTTAACTGGCTCTAATTGCATCACTCCGGTCTCATTAATTTTGGCATTAATTAATTGATTCTTATACCTTCTCAGGTTTGATTAACGTATCACATCTCATGATCTCAAATAACTCGATCAACATGATAATTAACTTGTGACAGAGAATTAGAAATTCTTTTTCCTCATTTGTCCTTTACTTTTACTCGTTAACTTCATTGGATTCTGTAGAAACAATAATTAGGGTTTAATCTGCTGCCTTCTCATTAAGTTGCATACAATATATATCATACAAGAGAGGAAACCCAACTAACGTAGGAAACTATATATTAGGTAACCTGATATATCTCTACACCCTCCCTCAAGTTGGAGCATGTTGATGCTCAAAAATGCCCAACTTGGACAATAAGAACTCAAATTGGGACTTGCCAAGAGCCTTTGTAAAAATATCAGCAAGTTGTGCTTTGGTAGATACATAAGAAGGTGCAATGAGACCATCAATGATAGCATCGCGTACAAAGTGACAGTCAACCTCAATGTGCTTGGTACGCTCATGAAAGACAGGATTTTGAGCCAAATACAGAGCAGACTGACTATCACAATATAAGGGAATAGATTTGGGATGATGAACACCCATACTAAGCAACACACCCTTCAACCACTTCAGTTCACAAGTAATAACAGCCATGGAGCGATATTCTACCTCAGCAGAAGAACGAGAAACGGTGTGCTGTTTCTTGGTCTTCCGAGATGGGAGAATTACCCAAGAAAACAAGCCAGTCGGTGAGAGAACGACGAGTGACGGGGCAGGCAGCCCAATCTGAGTCACACCAGCCCTGCAAAGATAAGTCACTGTCGGCACGTAGTAAGATACTCTGGCCTGGAGTACCTTTCAAATAGCGAACAACTCTGAGAACAGCATCCCAGTGCTCCTGTAAAGGCTCCTGCATGAACTGAGACAAAACATGGACCGAATAGGTGAGATCCGGGCGGGTGACTGCCAAGTATATCAGACGCCCAACAAGACGACGGTAAGCAGCAGCATCAACCAACGGAGGACCCGAAGCATGAGCCAGACGATGGTTTTGCTCAATGGGAAAACCACAAGGTTTGGCACCTAACAATCCAACTTCAGAGATAATATCCAGAGTATATTTTCTTTGGCATAAGAACAAACCAGAAGAACTACGAGCAACTTCAATGCCAAGAAAATATTTAAGAGGACCAAGATCCTTCATCTTAAAACAATCACTTAGATAAGCTTTGAAAGTAGTGGGAGCAGCGGAATCATTCCCAGAAATAATAAGATCATTAACATACACTAAGACATTGATCTGAATAGAGCCATGAGTGAATGTAAAGAGAGAATAATCAGAATAGGATTGCAAGAAGCCATACCCTTTCAAAGCAAAGACGAGTTTAGCAAACCAACATCGAGGGGCCTGTTTTAAGCCATAAAGAGACTTACGAAGGCGACACACCAAGTTAGGATTAGAACACTGAAAACCGGGAGGCAACTTTATATATACCTCTTCATTAAGATCCCCGTAAAGAAAGGCATTATGAACATCCATCTGATGGAGCTCCCAATTTTTGGAAGCAGCAATAGCTAAGAAAGCCCGAACGGTAGTCCTTTTGGCAACAGGAGCAAATGTCTCATTATAATCAATGCCGGCTTCCTGATGGTTGCCCAAAACAACAAGGCGCGATTTTAAGCGCTCAATGGCACCATTAGACAAATACTTGGTGCGATAAACCCACTGACTGCCCAAAGCCCGTTTACCGGGTGGCAATACCTCCAAAGTCCAAGTGCCATTAGCTTCCAAGGCACTAAGCTCATCCTGCATAGAAGCTTGCCATTTTGGATCTCTCATAGCTTCCTTAAAAGACCTGGGATCATCAGTAGACACAACAGCAGCAAGAAAATTTCGATAATTCACAGAAAAGCTTGTACAATTTATATAGTGAGCGATAGGATAAGGAGTATCTGAGGAAGATTCTGGAAACGGGGCAGATGGAGATGGACTAGGAACAATTACCGAATCAGTAACATAATCCCGTAATTTAACCGAGGGAAATTTGACTCTTTTTCCTCGCCCCAAATCATCATTAGGAATATCAGCCACTAAGGACTCCATTTGATCCAAATCTTGGGGCTGGGCCGTGTTGGTAGAAGAGGGAAAAGAAGAAATGGAAGTTGTTGGGCCCGTGTGAGGAGTAGGAGTAATGAAAGGAGATGGTGGGTCAGTGGGGGAAACAATTGGGTGAGGAGAAGAGGACACGGATTCGGGGCCTAGGCCTGCGTTTGAAGAGGAAAAGGTGGGGGGCGCTGGTGGGCCAGCGATAGGAGTGGGCAAGGGAGAGTTGTTTTGGGCCGCTGGAGGTCCAGCGTGTGAATCAGTAGGCAAAAAAGATTGGGTGGGGGGCGCTGGGTTGATACCAGCGGTAGAAGTGGACTCGGATAGTTTTTGAGGTGAAGAAGAAGAGGGAGTTAGGGGCTGCTGTATTATGGAGGTGTGAGAATTGTGGGAGGATGAGAAAAGAGGAGAAATAGGACCATTAGCAGCAAAATCATCATCAATAATTAATGCATCATCATGCTGAAACAAGGGAGATGAAGCAGGAGACAACAAATTGGAGGCCATAAAGGGAAACTCATCCTCAAAAAACTTAACATCCGAGACACAAATAATTCTTTCGTTTCAAGATCAAACAAGCGCCAACCCTTCTTCCCAAAGGGATACCCCACAAAGATACATTTACGACTCCGACTTGCAAACTTATCACCTTTGGTTTTGTGATTATGAGCAAAACAAAGACAACCAAAAGTGTGAATAACCTCATAAGTAGGCAAGGTATTATGAAGAAGCTAAAAAGGAGTTTTGTTATGAAGTAAAGGAGATGGAGTGCGATTGATGAGATGAGCGGCAGCAAGAATGCTTTCCCCCCAAAAATAAATAGGAAGATGAGCCTGAAAACGCAAAGCCCGCCCAACATTAAGAATATGTTTATGTTTGCGCTCTACCCTCCCATTCTGTTGAGGAGTTGCCACACAAGAGGTTTGAAAGATAATACCAGAAGTAGAAAAATAGTCAAGTAAACAGTTGAACTCAGTACCATTATCACTTTGAACGATTTTAATCGTTTGAGAAAACTGACGCTCAACCATAGCACTAAAGGCCATAAACATACGAAAAACTTTTGTTTTATCTTCCAATAAATAAATCCACAGCACGAGAGAAATCATCCACAATAGTCAAAAAATAACGGGCTCCACAGGAGGAGACATGATGATAAGGACCCCATAAATCACAATGTACTTTCTCAAAAACGCTACTAGCCCTATGCTCACTTAAGGGAAATTTATCTCTAGAATGTTTAGCACGAAAACAAATTTCGCATGCTTTATTCAAACTACCCTTATGATTACAAAGAGTAGGAAGCAATTTTATTACTTTTTCAGAAGGATGCCCCAAGCGCCAATGCCACAACTCCAACTCAGATGTTACACCACTGATAGACACATGTTGAACGGAATCACCTCCGCAAAAATAATACAGTCCATCCCATCTACGACCCGTTCCAATCAGCTCCCTCTGATGGTCCTGTATAGCACACATAGAAGAGTTAAATTGTACAAGGCAATTCAAATCATGAGATAATTGTGAAACCGAAATAAGATTGCAGCTGAAAGTAGGCACATAAAGAACATCGGAAAGAGTAATAGTATCAGACAACCGAACAGAGTCCTTTTGGGAGGCCACAGTCGCCCCATTGGGAAGACCAACAGGACAATCAAGAACATCCACCAAATCAAATAACCAAGAGATATCACCAGTCACATGATGGGTTGCCCCAGTATCAATGATCCAAGCATGAGAGTTGAACTTACCACTCAGACGCTCATCAGGAACCTTTATATTACCAATCAAGCCGGCAAGAGCTTTCCACTGATCAGCAGTAAACAAATTTGATGAAGATGGCGAAGGAGTGGAAGAAGTAGGGCTGTGAGTCACATTAGCCGTGGCCGAGTCACGACCACTACCGCGACTAGAGGAGGACACCTTAGACTTGTTGTCCGGATAGCCAACAATTTCATAGCACTTACTATAGTCGTGACCATGTTTCTTGCAATGAGAGCAGGCCACAAGAGACCAACAACGGGAGACCTCGTGACCCACCTTGTGACAATGAGTGCACACGGGTCTATCACCCGTGCCACGACTACGCGTGGCCTGAACCGCGAAACCCAAGGCAGCAGGAGGCTGCTCGTCGCTACTGACCCGAGACAACCGCACCCTCTCATCCTAGACCACTAATTGATACGCACGATCCAGTGATGGGAGAGGGTCGGTGGAAAGAATACCAGTCCGTAAGTGCGAGTAATAATCCGCATACAAGCCCATTAAAAAGTCATGAAGTTTTTGAGAATCTAGCCGATGTTCATGACGAACGCCAGCATCACATTTAGAGCAGCAAGTACAAGTTATTAAGGGTTCATGCTTAGAAAGATCTTCCCACAAACAGTTTAGTTTGCCATAATAAGTGGAAACGGACATGGTCTTAGATTGCTCACACTTTGCAATAGCAGCTTTCAATTGTTGAATTCGAGGGCCGTTAACTAAAGCAAAGCGAGTGCGAAGATGTTCCCAAAGACGAGAAGCGTCACGGAATTTGGAAAGAGTAGTACGTACCTCTGGTTCTATGGTATTAGTAAGCCATGAAATTAACATAGCGTTTACAGTACTCCAATCCGCGGAGGTGTAGGGTGGTTCGGCTTTTGTGATAGTGTCATCTAGGAACCCGAATTTACGTCGAGCCTCTAGCGCCATTTGCACATCTACGGACCAGTCATCGTAGTTATCGTGCCGCAAGCGAGTCGGGGTGATAAAGTCCCCTGGTCGGTCGCCTGGACCAAGATAGAAGGGAGAAGTGATGTTAATGGTAGGAGAAGAATTAGACGGCGACGGATCATCACCAGCCATGGTGGCTGCTGCTGCCGGAAATTATGGTTGAGGGAAAAAAAATTTAGAGGATGTGATACCATGTAGAAACAATAATTAGGGTTTAATCTGCTGCCTTCTCATTAAGTTGCATACAATATATATCATACAAGAGAGGAAACCCAACTAACGTAGGAAACTATATATTAGGTTTCCTGATATATCTCTACAAATTCCTTAAGGGTATTATATACTTCTACATGAATTAAGTAGTTATCTAGGAGTTCTAGTATTCATTTGGAGTTTTTTGTGCATGTTTTTTTTGTCTTTCAAAAAAAAAGTATTGTCTCCTTTTTTATAGAAGTGTTCGGTAATTTGGAATGAGAATATTTTGGTGATAATTTGAAAACCTTTAATTCTTCATAAAAAAAATCGGTGTTACAGTGTAAAGGCTATGACATTCAAATGTAGAACTCATGTACAATCATATACCTCCATCTTACACCGAAGTTTAGAACTTGTTTATAATCTTATGCTTCCATCCCTTACCCTTAGCCTCGAGAAGAAATATGGCGCTAGGATAGTTGTTACATTGATCTAACTCTAAAATTCATAACATATTTGTTAGAAGTACAACTATTTTAGAAAATGACATTTTGTTTTGAACTTTCCAACACCATGAATGAATTGCATTTACTAGCTCTTTTTCTTTAAAAAGTTGTGTAAGAGGGTGGACCGGGGGTCATCTACTAGTTCAAACTTCGTAGCATATTTCTTAAATTGTTCAATTTATCAAACATGTCATCCATTAGCTATCATCATAAGAATATCATTACAAATCTCCCTTATGTAGTTGAACGTTGACTTCTACAGAACCTCCATTACCCGGTCTCCATATTATCTATACTAATATATTAAAGACGTGATCAACAAATATGTAAGTCATGTGGCACTACTCTCTATTTGGCATTAATTACTAAACCCAAACAATATTTTTGTTTAGATACATGAATTCTCTCCCATAAATCTCTATGTCTTCTCCAATTTCCTTTTTTTTTTATATCACCTTTGTTGGATGACATCCAAGTGAACGCGAAATTTGGACCTGGTTCGTCGCGCCCGACCGGGCGAGGGTTCGCCCGACCCGCCCGGGCGAGACGAGTCTTCAGCCATGTTGCTCCGCCCGACCGGGCGATGGTTCGCCCGCCCGGGCGAGAAGTTTTCTTTCTTCTTCGCTCAGTGTTTTCCTTGCGGGCCCGACCGGGCGGTTTCCGCCCGACCCGACCGGGCGAAGCTCTTTTTCTACGGTTTTCGGTTTCCGCGTTTGGCATTGCTTTGTTTTTATATTCTATATAAATACCTCCTTCTAAAACCGAGGTTATGGGGCAGATTCTCTCTTAAACCCTAAAACACAAGCCTACCTATTGTCTCTGAGATTTATGCAGTTCTTGAGAAACTCCAATCCTTGATCCGGGTGCACGGAGTCGGGAATCGTTGTGTGAACCTTGGGGGACGAACGTCATCAGGAATCCGCACCGGAGATGGCGAAATTCGTTTCTAAGGCAGTGGCCTCCATACCACGGCGCAACGTTGTTCTTGTGGAATTCAATCAAGTTCAGTTGATTGTTATCTGCATATAAGTTTATTCTTTATATTGTATATCAATATTGTTTATTTATTTGTATTTCATGAATACATTAATCTAACTTGTATTTCCAACAATTTAGAAACGAATTTATTTAGATTGTTGTATTCATGTTGATGTACAATTTATTCTCACCTAATTTCAATTATCTACCTTGGAAAGGATTCCTTGAGTATTGATTATTTATTTAGGTATGGTTAGAAAAATTAAGTCTTGTGAATAGACTTGAGGTGGAAAATTTGAAGTATATTTTATCTATAATTATCATGGTTTTCCAATTGACTTTGTTGGAGTCAAGAGAAATTCGGTTGCTTTGTTCTTCCAACTTTCTTCGTGAAGTTCTTGGTCCTCATGTGCTTTAAGTGGTGGTGTGTCTGTAATTCCACTGTATTGCAACTGTCAATGTTCATAATCGAGGAAGTTAAGGCTTTTGGAGGAGCATAGATTCGACTGCATATTATTCTTGCTATATGGAAACTGGCTGCTAGTTTTATTTCCAAGGAAGAAAATTTGTTTTTGTTGATGCATGCCAACTGTTCGACGGAATTTCTCAATGAGAAAGGATCGAAAGGGAAGTGATGGAGCACAAGTAGGTTGCTAAAGTAATTACGTCACTTTCAGGGAAGTTTCCTCTCTAATTTATTTATTGTCCGACTTCTAACTTCATGTAAATCATTTTGCGTGCCCCTATGCTATATATAATATTTATTCATGGTGTCAAGTTAGTCTATGTGGGGGTCGAGTTAGAGGAGAAGACATGCAAGCAAGCAAAGGGGAGTTGGAGGAGTGGCAAATATGTGGAGTTCATAATACCTTCAGTAGGCCAGCTTGGCTAAAGGGAAGTTCCAAACCTTTTTATGGCTAATGTCCCAAGTTCAGCTTATATGCCCAATTTATTTTATGTGGCTGATTGTTTTATATCTAATTTATACCTGCATTTTGGCAATTATTGTGCCTTTTGAGGAATAAATTAATGTTTGGGACTGGCTAGTTAGTCAGTTAGCCTCGCTGTGGTAAGTGAGGGGGAGGAAGGGAACTTCCATGGGATTTAATACAGTTGGGAACTCTTATTTGTTTCCTTGAGCTATGAATTATATACTTCTGCTCGTTGCATTGTATGTGATGTATACATGTTGTACATTTGACTGTTTAGAGTTGTTTTTTTAATACTCTTGTAGAGTTTAAATTTGTTGACCATGTTTAGTCATATGGACTTTTGGATTGGTTGAATGACCTTTTGGGTTTACTAGCTGCAACTCTAGTGCTAAGTCGTGTCTTGGAGTAACCCCATAGTTGTGTCTATTAGGGTTATTGAATTATTTGAGTTAATTCTCGAGGACTTAGCTTCATTGGTAAACTTGGAGTAATGATTGGTGAAAGCTATCACGTTTCATGTGTTGATTGATTAGAGGATAGCATTCCTTTTGTTAAGGGTCTAGGTGAGACCATTTGGGACTCCATGTAAATAAGCAGAATTTTGAGGTTAATGGTGGTTGTGTGCCAAGTGAGTGAAATCATTCAAGGATGAAGGATCATGAGGGTTTTCAAGAGGGTTATGAGTATTCTTCAGACCATCTTTGGGTATCGTCTCTCATGTGGGGGTCATCGTCATTTTCAGCAAGCTATGGCCTATGTAAGATAAGCTGATGAGCTATTAGTTATTCTCCATGTTCTCATTGTGGGGGTTTCTAGCTATGGTCGGATTTCTATCCTTCCTTTACACAGTTGGTGTGAGGATTTAGTTCTCTGTGGTTGTTGTTGTGCTGAATTTGATGATGTGTTTATTTCTTCTTGAATAAGCTGTGTTGGATGAATCTCATGATATCATTGATGATTTGTTAGTCATTGATATGATTGTTCAGTAGTCATGATTATGTGTTTGCTGCCTGATTCTAATTGGTGTCTCTTCTAGTATTGTTGATGTGTAGTTCAGCAAAGGAGTAGCTAAAGGTTAATTCTCTAAGTTAGCAAAGTCCAGTCTTACTTGTAACCTCCGTGGTTAGAAAGTTGACAGTGTTGATCAACTATGTGAAGTCTAGGAGTTATTATCTGGAGTTGATGATCAATTCACAAGGGGATTTTATGACTTCTGGTTGGGACTAGTGCTTAGAGAAAAGCAAGCTTGAACATGACTCATTAGTGACCTGTCATAATCGGTGTGTATGTCTTTGCCGGACCATAGTTGATACTTTGGTTGTGTGTTGACTTTCAATAGACTTTGAAGTTGTAAGCTTGGAAAGCTATGGGCAAGATACATGGGTTTGAGGTTCATTAATGTTTTGATATTGACCTATGTAGTTATCTCACCTGTGGCTAAGTTTGCCTAGGCCAGTAGCTATGTTTGCAGTGGGATCGTGTTATTTGATTGCGTATTAATGTGATTCGTAAAGTGCATACTTGAATGGCATGCATCTTAGAGAAGGAAGAGTCAGTAGATCTTCCGGGATTTGGAGTTGACCTGTAAGGTTTCCATGGTGAGAAGACTTGAATGGTCGGTAGGTGGTTTATGGTTTATACCACTTGTATAATTAGTTCCGTGTGATGAACTAAGCTTTGTATCTTGGCTTTTCAAGATGATATTTGTTTGAGTGATATTGATCAATTTGACATTGTTTGGTGATCATGTGTCTATGATTGATCTTATGTCTTCGATGTTCACACTCTTGATGTCTTTATGAAACTGAAGGTTTCGATTCTTGAGCCAAGATGGAAGTTGGGGATGAGGTAATTCATGTGGTTCATGGATGAAAAGCCAAAGGTTGGTAAAGGTACCTCTCATCCCAATCTTGTTCAGACAACATGGTTTGAAACAGGTTCAACTAGAAGGTTGAATAGTTAGCATGAACTGTTATGTTCTGTATACATATATGTTTATGAACTAATTTTAGAAAGTGATTTTCTAAATGATTATGCTTATATGTTTACAAGTGTATATGTTGGCATATTGTTCTTGACTGGTTGCTTTGTTGAGGAGATGCAAAGTAAGATGTGTTGCAGAGTCAACCATAAGAATAAGTTCATTGAGTTGAACTGTTTGAGTCAAGAAGTCGACTGATGAGGAGATCCTTGGCAAGTTGCCTGTTGTGGGGGTAATGTAATACTCACTTATTTACATTGTGATGTTTCAGATGCTTACGTACATTGTCATGTGAAGGCAATGGAGGCACATATGGACAGGAGCATGCACATGTTGGTGTTGTGTTCACTGAGAGGACCTGATGGATGCTTATGAGGTCCCGTGTTGGGACTAGCAATGCTCACGTGGGGTCACATAACCATAACCAGTTTGGTGGTTCAGCTAGTTCAAACTTAATGGATGTGTGAGGATCCATTACCTGGCTTGGTGGTTTGAATAGTGAGCTTGATGGTATAGTGACAAGACAATCCATTACCTTTGTGGTGGCCTACTTTGTTTGAGCTTAATGGATTGATGAATCTATAACCTTTAGCTGGTTCAACTGGAAATTGAACTTGGTAGATTCATAGATATCAAGTTGGACAGTGATTGTCCTTAATGTGTCTATAGCTCCAAGACAGGACTTATAGACACACCTGGCATACAATGTGATGTTGTATGTGGCATACAATGAGATATTGTATGTGAGGTTGAGCTTGACTGCTCTTGATGTTTCCATATCCCAACAGGCTTGGGTGGTCCTTGGAATGGACTTGATGGTTACACCGTTGTGATGCCTTGTGCATGATCTCACATGGTCGGTATCATAGTCCTATGAAAGGGATGGTCTATTTAGTTCAAACCTAATGGATGGTGAGAGTCTATAACCTTTATGGTGGTTTGACAAGTGGAGCTGATGGTACTCGGCGGCAACCGGCAGGGGTTGTGTTGGAGTCCATGGCCTTTTATGGCTGATTCATTTAATTGAACGTAATGGACATGATGATTCTATGGCCTTCGTGGCTGATTCAAATTTATTTGAAAATAATAGAACATCAGATTTGAGTGTGAAGGGATGGCCTCCATACCACGGCGCAACGTTGTTCTTGTGGAATTCAATCAAGTTCAGTTGATTGTTATCTGCAGATAAGTTTATTCTTTATATTGTATATCAATATTGTTTATTTATTTGTATTTCATGAATACATTAATCTAACTTGTATTTCCAACAACCTTTCATAATGATTTTTTCTCACATTTTAAGCTACTTTCTTTGTGTGTCTAAACATTTTGATCTCTCATTCTGTTATATGTGACTACGTGAGTTTTCATCAACCATCTTTTACCATTTCAATTCTCCCATCAATAATCTTTTTCCTTGTTTCTTTTAATTGGATGATGATGGTCAAGCTAGCAAACCCGTAGCTTTCCTACAAAAAACCCCTCCTAGACTGCCTCTGAAGAAGAAATCACAAGAAGCCAATTCCATTCTACCATGTTTACAAGCCAATTAAACAAAAATATTGATTGATAAAAAAATAAGTTGTTATCAATCACAACACATTATTTCATAAAGTTTACTATATAATCTACCATGTTTCACTCCTCTTGTCTCCCTCAACAAGCCAATTCCATTCTATATGGCGTCTCAGTCATTGACTTACGCCAACTTTGTTCTCTCCTTGATTTACTTCTCTATCTTGATCACAGCTCAACAGCCTTACGGTGATGAAAATTGCCCTGCATCTAATAATGCCACTTCTGTTCTTGGGTACGACTGTAATGGAGTAAACAGAACTTGCGAGTCTTTTCTCCTTTACAGAACCCGGCCTCCCTACAATACCTTCTCTTCCATTGCTTCCCTTTTATCCGCCAACGCATCTGAGGTGTCGGCAATCAACAACAACATCTCGGAAAGCATGGCCTTGGCAACAAACACGCGGGTTCTCGTTCCTGTTACGTGCTCGTGTTCAGGTAGTTTCTACCAAGCCAATGCCACTCATGTTGTTCAAGCTGGTGAAAATTACTACCTGATAAACAACGATATCTTTGGGAGTTTGACTACTTGCAATGCTATCCGGACTCAAAAAACCAGTCCAGATATAGTAAATATATACCCTAATGAGAGCCTTACTATACCTCTAAGGTGTGCTTGTCCTACAGAGACGCAACTTAGCGCTGGGATTAGGTACCTTTTGACCTTTGTGATCCTACCAGGCCATAGTATTGGGTCTATTGCTAATGATTTTGGAGCTGATTTGGGGCAAACATTTGAGGCTAATGAAAAATCTGAGGATGACTCTGTTATTCAACCTTTCACAACCCTTCTTGTTCCACTACAGAACCCACCAAATGGCTCTCGAATGGAGTATCCTCCTTATGTACCACCCCCACTATCATCTCCACCGTCCCTGCCTCCTACAACCACACCATCAACACCGTCATCTAATGTGACTTCGAGTAAGAGATGGGCTTATTTCGGGGTAGGGGTGGTTGCAGGCGGTGCATTTGTTGCAGTTGCAGGAATCATTCTCTTCTTTGTGTTTCTAAGGGCGAGTGTGAGACACAAAAGCGATCCAATTGTGTCATCTCAAAACTTTGAAGCACAAGAAAAGGCTCTTGCAATTGCAAAGCAAGAGACTGACACTGAATCTCTAGACTTTCTTGAGAGCATATCTAAAATAGCCTCCATCAAAGTATATCGTTTCAAGGACTTGCAGGCTGCGACAGAGGATTTCAGCTCCGATCATTGGATTAAAGGATCAGTATACAAGGGAAATGTTAATGGTGATGAGGTGGCAATCAAGAAGATGAATGGAGATGTCAGCAAAGAGATCAGTGTACTAAACAAGATCAACCATTTTAACCTCATCAGGTTATTGGGAGTTTGCTTTGAGGATGGGGTTTGGTACTTTGTTTATGAATATGCAGGTAATGGAGCTTTGAGCGAGTGGATCAACGAAGACAAAGCCGATGGAAAAACCTTGAGTTGGGGAAAGAGAATGCAAATAGCTTGTGATGTTGCTACTGGGTTGAATTATCTTCATAGCTATACAAACCCACCACATGTACATAAGGACATAAAGAGCAGTAATGTTTTTCTAGATCAGAGTTTCAGGGCAAAAATTGCCAAGTTTGGGCTCTCAAGGCCAGTTAGAGGGAATGATGGTCAATTTACATTAACAAAGCATATTGTGGGGACAAAGGGTTATTTGGCTCCTGAGTATTTGGAGAACGGAATAGTCTCCCCCATGCTTGATGTTTATGCATTTGGTGTTCTGTTGCTAGAGATGTTAACTGGTAAAGATGTTGCTTATCTTTATGAAGGGGTTAATGTTAACTTATCAGAGGTTTTACGCCCGGTGTTGACTGATGAAGATGGGATTTCAAACAAAAAGGAATTTATAGATACTTCCCTTGGGGATGATTATCCTGCTGATATAGCGTATGTAATGCTGGTATTAGTTGATCGTTGCTTGAGAAAAGACCCAGGAAGTCGCCCTACTATGGATGAAGTTGTGCAAATTGTGTCCAAAACTTTGACAACCTCACTTATCTGGGGATCTAGTACTTCTGCTAGTACCTCAAGTTCATGATCATGTCATAAGTAGTTTTATGTGGCAGTTATCATATGTTGTCTCTTTATTGTCTTGCAATACTGTGACTTGTTTGTGCATAGGAGTGAAGAAACATGTGTACAAAAATCTAATGTGAACATGAAACTTGCTTTTGTTCAACCAATAAAACTTTATGGTTAGTAAGTTAGTTTCTCTTTCATCCCTAAGTCTCATATAAGACCGTCTTACCATGATTTATAGTAAGTCATGGGTAATTTCTTTGTCCTAAATGAGTCACTTATGGTACAAGTGACCCTTTAAGGCACGGGTGACCCATTATTTAAAAGTGACCCTTTAATTCATGGAATGACCTCTTTCTTTCGTTGGTGATAATAAGGGAGATAATAGACAGTTCGCCCAATGGGGCAATAGGGTTGGGTCAGATATTATAGGACTTCACCCTTTCTTTTACAAACTGTAACTGGGAACTAGATTACAACATCATCAATGTTAAGTAAGAGAGGAACTGTCATAAGTTGTGTGTATACAACATCATCAATGCTAAGTGAGAGAGGAACTCTCATAAGTTGTGTGTATACATCATCAATGTTAAGTAAGAGAGGAACTGTCATACTTAAGCTGTGTGTATACAACACCATCAATGTTAAGTTTATGTATTCCTTAGTGTACTTGAGTATATAATAGACATCTTGTTGTTCTAATCCTTATAATTAAGAAATGGAATTTTGAAAGGTACAATAATATAGTATTCTTATACTAATGAAATTGCATATATATTTTTTTTCTTTTTTCTTTCTTCCTTCCCCCAATTTTTTTTTCTCGCGGTATCCATCTACCAGCTCATAACATATTTTCTTATATTTGTTAAACTTATCTCTTTGTATCACTTGGAAAGGGGAAATAACACTTGTCACTCTGTAATGTTAAAACCTTGTATCATAGTCCATAGGAGCATCTTTGCAAATCCCTCTTATGTACTTAAATATTGTCTTCAATACTACTTATTCTCATGGACCACATATGAACTTTTATCACCCATCTATGAACTTCCCAGTTCCCACATTTTTCTTCCATTATTTTTTTCCATAAAAGCAATCATATAGATGGTCAACTTAACTTCCTGTAGCTGTCCAACTTAAATCACCTCATAAAATGCCTTTCAAGAATAATTATTAATAGTGTTATTAATTAGTAAAGTTACTATCAAATAGAATGCATCATTTCAGAAACCTTGCTATATAAATCATACCATGTTTCTCACCTCATGCCAAAAGTCCAATCCAAATGGCTTCTCTTTCATTAGCTTACACCATTCTTCTCTTCTTGATTTTCTTCCCTCAATTAGTTATATCCCAGCAACCTTATGCTTCAGATATTTGCCCTGCAAATAACAACGCCACTTCTGTTCTTGGGTACACCTGCAATGGTGTGAACAGAACTTGCCAGTCTTTCCTCATTTACAGGGCTCAGCCTCCCTACAATACCCTCTCTTCCATTGCTTCCCTTTTATCTGCCAATGCGTCTCAGATGTCCGTCATCAACAGAAACATCTCGGAAAACATGACCTTGGCAACAAACACAGACGTAATTGTCCCTGTGATATGCTTGTGTTCAGGTAGATTTTACCAAGCCAACACCACTCGTGTTGTTCAAACTGGTGAAAATTACTATGTGATAGCTAACAGGACCTTTGAAGGTTTGACTACTTGTAATGCTATTCGAACTCAGAAAATCAGTCCAAATGTAGTAGATATATTTCCTAATGAAAGACTTACTATACCTCTAAGGTGTGCTTGTCCTACAAGTAGGCAACTTAATGTAGGGATCAGGTACCTCATGAGCTTTGTAGTGCAAGAAGGCAATGAAATTCCTGAGATAGCTATAACATTTGGTGCTGATGTTGGGCAAACATTCGAAGCCAATGAAAAATCCGAGCAAGATTCTGATATCGAACCTTTTACAACCCTTCTTGTTCCGTTGCATAACCCACCAAATGGTTCTGTACTGGAGTATCTTCCTTCTGTACCACCCCCGTCATCCTCTCCACCATCTCTTCCTCCTACAGCCACACCACGGTCATCAAGTGGGACTTCGAGTAAGAAATGGGTATTTTTCGGGGTAGGTTTAGTTGCAGGTGGTGCATTTGTTGCTGTTGCAGGGATCCTAGTTTTCTTTATGTTTTTGAAGATAAGTATGAGGAAGAAAAGTGATGCAATCTTGTCATCTGAAGCACAAGAAGAGACCCTTCTGCAGAAGGAACCAAAGACAGACACTGAATCCTTAGAGATTCTTGACAGCATATCAAAAATAGCTTCCCTAAAAGTATACAGTTTCAAGGACTTGCAAGCAGCGACAGTAAATTTCAGCTCTGATCATTGGATTATGGGATCCGTATATAAAGGAAATGTTAAGGGTGATGAAGTGGCAATCAAGAAGATGGATGGAGATGTCAGTAAAGAGATTAGTGTACTAAACAAGATTAACCATTTAAATCTCATCCGATTATTGGGAGTTTGTTTCGAGAATGGTGTTTGGTACTTTGTTTATGAATATGCAAGTAATGGAGCTTTAAGTGATTGGATCTACCAAAACAATAACCCAGATTGGAAAGCCTTGAGTTGGGGAAAGAGAATGCAGGTGGCTTGTGATGTTGCCACAGGGCTGAACTATCTTCATACATATACAAGTCCACCGCATGTTCACAAGGATATAAGGAGTAGTAATGTTCTTATTGATACCGAGTTCAGAGCAAAAATTGCGAAATTTGGGCTTTCAAGACCAGTTAAAGGGAATGATGGTCAATTCACTCTAACAAATCATATTGTGGGAACAAAGGGTTATTTAGCTCCCGAATATTTGGAGAACGGAGTAGTGTCTCCCATGCTTGATGTTTATGCATTTGGTGTTCTGCTGCTAGAGATGCTCACTGGGAAGGATGTTGCTTGCCTTTATGAAGGAGTTAAGGTTCACTTATCAGAGGTCTTAGGCCCTGTGCTGAGTGAGAAAGATGGGTTTTCAAGCTTGAAAGAATTGATTGATCCTTCACTTGGGGAGGATTATCCTGCTGATATTGCTTATATTATACTCGTGCTAATTGATCGTTGCTTGAGTAAAGATCCAGGAAGTCGTCCTGTCATGGATGAAATTGTGCAAATTCTGTCTAGAACTTTGACAACCTCGCTTATCTGGGGATCGAGTACTGCTAGTGTTTCAAGTTTATGATCTTTGAAATACAAGATTTGCGTTGCGTTGCTTCTTTTTGTGTGCAAAATATCTAGCTATCCGGGGATCGAGTAATTCTGCTATCGTTTCAAGTTTATCATGTTTGAAATACAAGATTTGTGTTGCAGTTGCTTCTTTGTGTGGAAATATCTAGCTTGGATATGATACTTGTTCTCGTTCAACCAAAAGCTTCATATTCAGTTTATTTTATAAGTTTTTTTTAAGTTTCTTTTTCATTCGTGTATAAATTGTTGCATGCGTTCAAACAAGTGTTATATCTTATATATAGATGTCGTATAACTTTGATAATAGACAGCATTTGCAGCATTATCCAGCATATATTCTTGTATTTAACGGAAAAAAAGTTTATGATGTTTGAAATACAAGATTTGTGTTGCAGTTGCTTCTTTGTGTGGAATATCTAGCTTGGATATGATACTTGTTTTTGTTCAACCAAAAGCTTCATATTGAGTTTCTTTTTCTTTCGTATATATGTTGTTTCATGCGTTCAAACAGGTGTTATATCTTATATATAGATGTTATATAACTTTGATGTTCGATAGCATTTGTTGCATTATCCAGAATAACTTCTTGTATTTAACGAATAAAATACACTTGTTTGTTACACGAGAACTACATAGTAATTATACGATCTTTGTTTAGTATTTATCTTACTAGCCAGAAAAGAAAGAAGAATGCAGATGCGGGGGACGGGGCCACGGGGGGATCGAACTTGTATTTCAAAGATCATAAACTTGAAACACTAGCAGATGCGGGGGACAATTAAAACCTTATTTTGGGTGCAAAAGCAGAATGAAATACTTTGACGCAAAAATTTGGAGATGCGGGGGATCGAACCCCGTGCCTCTCGCATGCAAAGCGAGCGCTCTACCATTTGAGCTACATCCCCATGTTGTATTCCCAGTGAATCAAATATATTTAATTTTTTCTGTAGTTCCAACAGCTTATCGGAACTGAAGCCCGTTAAAGCAGGCCCATTGTCCCAAGACCATGAATTGGAAGCATTTTATAGGTAAGAAGGATTTGAGGCCGTCAACCAGACTTGGAATAATGTTGAAACTCCCTGATATTGAATATAAAATCATCAAATTGTATATAAGTTTATTATAAATTTTACAATTAAGATTTTAATAAAATTGTCAAATGTCGCAATTTCGTGCATTGGCTTATGGGATCTAATTAAAATGTTACTACCTCAATCTCAAAATCCGTCACCTAATTTACCATTATCGGATGACTCAAAATACTTTACTCACTATCTCCAATTGATGCATCATATTTACTACTGCCTCCATTCCCATATATAGTGCTTGTTTCTCATTTTATATGGGAATTAAGGAACTTATCACTTGCTTTAAATATTTACTCCCTCCGTCCCATAATATAGTGTTTGTTTCTTTCTCTTTGTTGTCAAACTTTAAAAACTTTGACCAAATATTCTCGCAAATATATACAAAAAAAACATACTCATGTAGGATCTTGTTAGGTTCGTTTCAATGTGTACTTTCATAATATTAACTTTTTATATTTTTTATTAATACAAAATTGAAAATATTGAAGGTCAAAGGTATAACTTGGAGACCGTGAAAAAGGAAACAACTTTTATATTATGAGACGGAGGGAGTAGAGTGCTTCAAAAGACCAGGGTCGGACCGGAATCTGGACCGGACCGGACCGGACCGGAATTTGGACCGGACCGGACCGGACCGAAGATTCCGGCCGGTCCGCGGTCCGAAAAAAATCCCGATTCCGGGTTTCCGGTCCGGTCCGGTCCAAACCCGGAAAATTCCGGTCCGGACTGGTAGACCGGAATTTCTGATTTTTTAGTAAAAAAAAAAAGTTTATATGTTAAAAAGTAGTAAAAAATTAGAAGTTTAGAAACCTTCAATTTATAAACTTTAGAAATATTGTTATTAATATTATTAAAATTTTAATATATTTAATTTATAAATATTTTTAAATCAAATTAAAAATATTTTTTTTAAAAAAATAAAGATTCCGGTCCAACAGGTCCAAGACCGGACCGGGACGGGACCAATTTTTCCGGTCCGGCCCAGTCCAAATTTTTTTCGATTCGAGTCCATCGGTCCACTGGTTCGGTCCCGGTCCCGGTCCTGGACCGGTGAACACCCCTAGGAGGGAGTATAGTACTTGCATTGGAAAGATAAGTATTTGCATTGGAAAGTACAAATGTTAAATGTGGCTGCAACTTTCCATTTAAGAACTAGGATTTTTGGGCCGTACTCGGGTCGTTCTTATTATCAAATAAATTATTATTCATAAATCTCATACTTGATTTTATTAGCTTTTTGTAATATTTTGTCTAGTGCGAAATTGAAAAATGGACGTTATGGCATAATAAATTGTTTTAAAAAAACTTATAATTGTGGATAAAATAACAATTTCAATGGAATTAGAGTAAGAGAATGCTATTACTTAATAAAAGTGTTAGAGATCAACAAACTTGTCTATGTCTTTATAATTACATATAATTATAAGACTTTATTATGTTTTACCTTGAAACATTAATCATTGAAATTGTATTGGAATAGTGGTTAAACTCTCACATTTTATTTTAAAGGTCACGTGTTCGAATCCTAGTAATAAACATGTGTATTAGAAGCTTGAGAAGAGTCACGTGGCACCGTTCCTTTGATAGGAACGCCTTTTAATATATTTGTATAGATGATAACAAATATTAAATGTGGGTCATGTGGCTACAACTTTCCATGTAAAAATGAGCATAAAACAATAATAAAGTACCAATTTAAAAATAAAAAGATGAGAAACAAAAACAACATTATGGGACACCCAAAATGAAATACAAGCACTATAAATTGGGACGGAAGGAGTATTTAAGTACCTTTTTTCAATAAATAATTACTCATTTGGTTCAATTATATCTATTTTTTTCTCTCTTCCCACAATGAATTCATGACATCTTTAAAAAGTCTCATTTAATAACCCTAAAATTTTTGTGCCTAAAGCAAATTAATAATGTATTATGAGACGAAAGAAATAGTTTTTTTTTTGACAAATGCTAATAAAGAGAAGGAAGACTACTCTTTCCTAGCTTTGGTATCTAAGAAGTGAGCCTTTGAAACCTCCTCTCTTTTAACCTTAACACAAGAAAGAAATAGTTATATGGATATATAATAGAATTGAAACTCTCTAATGAGCAAATAAACAAAATTATAGTCTTATCTAGAAAAGGCATCAAGGACACAAGGTGCAAGGCTTCATGAATTATTAGGCGACGATTAAGGGAGACTAGCAAGATATTAACGTGATATATTCATAATATTAGTTCACATAGTTTCAAGTTAGTGGAGAGCTTGTCATTAGTTCATTACATTTTAATGAAGTGAATGTGTCCATGAACTACGACATGAAATGTTTAATGCTCACCATGAAGCTTGACCAACTTTTTTACAGGTTGGATTTCGTGTTTGAAATAAAATCACAAAAGATGGTCAACCAAAGATAGTTTGCACGATGTACTTCTTAATGAAAACTCTATCAAATGCTAACTTTCTTTTGCCTTCTGGAAATGATCCATCACCTGAACAAACATATATGATCATTCTCTGAAATTCAGGGCCCTATTCTATCAATTTTTCATCCCACCATCTTATTTTAGTTATTGAAATAGGGGGAAGAAAATTCACCACCAGATTCAGAGTTCATATACCTGCCAAACAACCACCATTATCATTTTACCCTCAAAAAAGATGTCGGCTTATGCCGTCATTGGAGCTGTTGCGGGGATAGTCATAATCTTGGCCATTATAACTTCAGTTTACTGCATGTGTTCGCGACAAACAAAGGCACAAGCAGATATTCTACCCACTGAGGCATTCGAGGCATACGAGAATCCTATATGGAAGAAAACGGAGGTTGAACACCGCGAGTCTCTAGAAAGCTTAGCCAACATAGCTCAATCTATAAAAGTGTATAATTTCCTCGAGTTGCAGTATGCAACAGATGACTTCAGCCCTGGTTCACAGGTCAAGGGCACTGTTTTCCGGGGTAAAATGAATGGTGATCTGATCGCCATTAAGAAGATGAAAGGGGATGTATCCAAGGAGATAAGTTCCCTAGACAAGATCAACCATTTCAATCTTATTCGTGTTTTAGGTGTTTGCTTTAATGAAGGGCACTGGTTTCTCATCTACGAGTATGCATCAAATGGGCCTCTGAGTGATTGGATTTTCAGCAGTAACACTAATCAAAAATTCTTAAGTTGGACACAAAGGATGCAAATTGTGTTAGATGTTGCCAGAGGGCTTAATTATATCCACAGCTATAATATCCCTCCTTATGTCTACAAGGATCTCAAGAGCAGTAGTATTCTCCTTGACAGTGAATTCAGAGCAAAGATCAGTAATTTCAGGCCAGCAAGATTTGCAGAAGGGCAAAGAGGTCAAACTACATCTGAGGAAATCTACCTTTCACCAGAGTATCGAGAAAAAGGTCAGCTCTCGCCAAAACTAGATGTATATGCTTTCGGGATGCTATTGCTAGAGGTACTCACAGGCAAAAACATCGCTAATCTATATGAACGGCTAAACGGGAATTTATCAGAGGTTTTCGTGGGTGTTTTTGATGAAACGAAGGGAAAGGATCAGCTAAGGAGTTTGATGGATCCTTCCCTTAAGGGAAATTATCCTTCTGAATCTGCTATGTCCATAGCTAGACTAATAGAATATTGCCTAAATAGAGATCCATCAAGCAGGCCGGATATGGAGGAAATTGTAATGTCTCTATCAAAAGTTCTGAACATGTCAATGACCGGGGAAACAACGCTGTGAATTCAAGCACGACAGCTTTGAGAAGCTTGAATGATACCATTCTCTGAGAAAGGGTACTCGAAACTTGCATCACACCCCCCCCTCCTCCTCCGCTAGTAGGCATCTTTTTACTTGTTAAATTTGTAATATCAGCCTTTTTGTTGACCTACATTTACAGTTATACTCCTAGCTAATAGGTAATTTTATTGTGGTAATCCACAAGACTGATGTTATGCAGACATTATATCCATCTTTTCTGTACAATGATAAGAAAGGGTCTAGACCAGGAAAGTTTTCAGGAATAAGTTTAGCAAGTAGCTTATATGTAATTTATAACTGATACACTCATAAATTGTGTCCGCTCCATCTGTGTACAGAAGGCTTTTTTCTTCTGAGCTTCACATCTCTGATACTGCACCAGCAGGATTATGTTTATTATAGCTGTCAATGAAGTACTAGACTGACATTCTATTTCTCTCTTTGGTACAAGATTTAAAAAGTTCCCAAATATACATAAGCATATAGTTGAAGATCAGTTGCTCAAATCTAAAGCACCTTGAATCATAAAAAAGGAGAAATCTGAAACAAGCTGGAGGACAAACCTAGATCAGAAACTGAAGCAACATGCAAGACATAAGATTCAAACTAAAAGGGGAAAAGAATGAGGAAACAACATCATTACCTGCAAATTCAAGGAGAAGCTGCACATAAAAGCATAACACTATGTGAATCAGCTGAAAAAAAGTACATATGAGTATCGCATAGCACCACTGACCAATAGTCTTAGAAACTCCCACTATATAGCTTGTGTACATTTATAACATCTGCTGAGCTAACATTGAACATCTGACCAGAAGAAGGTAGTGGAAGGATGTCCTCTCGCTCCTTACAAGTCTCTTCAATAACGGAAGCTTCTCTTAGTCTTCCTTCCTTCCAAAGTCCTTTGACTAGCAACGACTTTGTCTCTACATCAGGCACAAAATCTGAGTTCCTCATGTCTTCAAATAATCTTAGTGCAAGAGTAGCCCTTCCACACTTACAGTAAGCACGAACAAGTGTCTTATACATGTAAGCATCTGGCTCTACACCACACTGTCTTACCATTTCGAGTAGCTTCTGTACAATTCTGAAATCACCTCGAACTGCAAAATGATGCATCAAACCGGAAATTGTCTGAGCATCAGGGTGAATTCCCATAGATAACATCTCATTCACAGTATCTATGGTATCACCATCCAATCCGCACTTGAGCAATGTTCGTAACAGAGAGGAATATAAAAGCACCATATCGAATTTGGAGATGTGATCACATAGCAATTTAACATCATGGGAAATTCTTAAAGCAGCAGATCCTTCCTTGGAAAGGCCATAAAAATCAATAATTTTTCTGACTCTGCTATTTGCCAATTTAATTCCTTCATTCTTCAGTTTGAACAATATATCATCAACAAGATCAACCCTCCCATGGCTCGCTACTTTTGTGATTATGCCTGAATAAGTGTGAATATCATGCACAAAACCAGGTTGATTAGCAACCCAGCAGAAAAACTGCCATGCTGTTTGAGGTGATTTAAAGTGCCTAACCATCTTGCAAACCAAGCGGCTAGTCCACACAAGTTTAGCTTCTTCCAAAGCAAATATATCATCATCTCTCCAGTGCCGCAATGCACTTGCCAAAGCACTTGGGTCCAACCATGGCTTCAACTGAACACTATGAACAACAGCTTCTCCGCTGCAATCATCACCATCATCCTCATTGTCATCATCAATGAAATCTGCACGTAACTCTATGTTCTTAATTCTACTATCTGGTACCATCTCTTTAACAAAATCATCACTCTCCTCTAAAACTCCTGTCTCAGTCATACGGTGCAATGACAATAGCATAGATCTTGGAGGCAGAATCCCTTCCATTTTCATGTCTCCAATAAGGGTCTTCACAGCCTCATATTGCTGAATATTCAAGAACGCCTCTACAAGAAGGGAATATTGCCTTAGAGTACGCTTAACTCTCATCCTTGGCAAGATATAGAAAACCTCTTTTGCCTTTTCTACTTTCCCGAGTTAACAAGGTGCTCAATAACTAAAGTGTATGTCCGTGAGTTGGGGATCACCCCTTCTTGCATCATGCGACGAAATATCTGGGTGGCTTCGATGTCCTTGCCCATTATTACATAAAGGCCCATGACTATGTTATAAGATTCAATACATGGGCGTTTACCTTGGGCACGAAGTTCATCCCAAACATGAAGTACCAAGTTAATATCTCTCGCAGTAGCATACAACCGCATTTGGTCCACAAAACTAACAGGTTGCACCTTTGGAAATTTCCCATTATTAATGGCATCAACCAGCTTTTCCAGATGACGAGTACGACCTGATCTAGCTAGAATTTTGGCAATTGCCTGAAGAGTATGTTGGGTATGTGAAAAATTAGGCACCATTTTGAGGGCTTCAACTAAGGACAGAGCAGATTCAGGGGAAGGAGCAGATCGAAGAGCATTCGCGACTACAAAAGAATCCAAATGTGGATTCTTTAGTAAAGGAAGAAGCGAATCAGGAGATCCAGACCGAAGACTTAGACGTATCGAGTCTATGAGTTTTGCCTGAGAGAAGTACTTAGAGACTTGATTCGATACAATTCTCTCAGAATAGCCACGGGCTTGATAGGTTATGTTAGAAAATAAGTTCTGCACTTTGAATAAGGTCCTTATAAACATTGGATAAAGAAAATCCCAGATCAGAATAGGATGATCTTGCTTATTAAAATTAACTCAACAATATTTCTCAAGTAACTGTTTTGAGTTCTCATAGAACAAATATCGAACAGTTGGTGTGCATCAATATTGAAATCAAATTAAAACCAAAAGGAGATCATACCAAAAATGTATCAACATTAATCTTCATGGATGACGATGAAAATGAAGATTCTGCTAATTTAAGCTAAGATTATTTAGGGTTTAGATTGTTAAATTATTTGGAAGTTGTAAAGGGGACACACATTTCATAGGTTTTGACTTTTGAGGAAAACAAAATGTATTTAGTCATACTAATTGAGTTTTTCTGGGTAAACTCAAAACTGTAAGATAGCATAAATGGAGGTGTAGGAGAAGAAGAAGATTAGAAGCGCAGTAAAGGGGAGGAAGGAACATTCGGTTTTCCCAGATGTGGCGCGAAAAATAGTTACAACTTTCAAGTATAGTTGTTGTTTTTGTTTGGGGTTTGCAACATTAAAGGGTGGATCGGGTTCACAATAATTTATTGTGCACCTAAATTGAGTTTATCACACAAAAACTGATTATATTACAAAAAGAAACCGATTATATCATACGAAAACTAACTATATCATACAAAAACTGACTATATAAAAGGTGATTATATCATACATAAATAAGGTTTTTTAAGACACTTACGGATGCTAGAGTTACCAACTTTTTTGTGGTGGGTGTGGAGTTGGGGTCGAAAAGAGTATTCATTGTTGACAGTGTAAAAAGTCTATGTAAAATTTGCTTAATAGATAGGTTGTATGCATATGTAATTGTGGCTCTTGAAATCATAGAACTGTAATAATTTCCCTAAAAAAAGTCTGTATCAGTGTTAGTGAAATCATCAGTGCTCATGATAACTTCTCTAGTTTTTGTTATTTTGGTTTCATGTCATTATGTTGCCTTGTTGGTTGAAATAAAGGTAATGGAAGGAACAAGTTAGGGCCTTGGATTATAGAGAAAGGAAGGTGACAGGTGAAACCGTGAAAGGAAAGTGGAAAGCTCTAGATTTCTTTGTTTTTAATCAAATAATATTACAAATGAGTAAGATAAAAATTGTAGTAATACCGAAAGATCCCTTAGTATATATATCAATCTCAAATTTTGATGCAATAATACTATCTAGTATCTAGCTAAACTTTGGAGATAACCTTAGAAGACAAATAAATTTAAGTATATACTCTTCACTTGTTAAATTCGGGGAAAATAATTTTAGATAACTTTTCTTTTTGATGGCTAGATAAATTGTGTTTTGAGCTAATAAGTGAAATTCTAAAACACTAGATTCAAATAAGTTCAGATTAATTAGGCTTAAGGCCAATAAGTTAAAGTAAGTATCATAATGACATAATCAGTAAGAACTGCCCAAATATATTACAACTATAATGAGTTTATAATAAGTATAGATATATAGAGTTCAGGACCAATCAATTCAGACAAGCAACTATCAAGACTAATAAATTGAGACTAGTGAAAAAACAAGGGAAGAAAATGCATCCTTGACAGAGTTGTACTCCTCATTAAGGACGGGTGTTTGACAATTAGGGTTTTGGGGGTAAAAAGAGAGTTTTTGACCACTTTTAGAGTTTTTGATGGGGGTGTTTGGTAAAAAGAGTTTCAAGAGAGAATTTTGGGGAGAAAACTCTCAAAATGAAAAAGCTCCTTTCTTTAAAGGATTAGGTGAGAGAATGTGTGAATGAGCTTTTTGCCCATAATTATAATACTAACATATCAGTTAATATGTCCATAAATGTCATTTTATACAAACAAAGGGTAATCAGCTTTTAGCAATCAGCTAAGTTTTACCAAACACATATATGTGAAAAGTTAGTCAAATCTGCTAAACAAAAAAGGTAAAACTCTAAACTCTAACTCTAAATTCTAACAACTAAACTCTAAACTCTATTTGTCAAACAAGACCGAACAATCAAGCCAGTTAGTGTAGTCTTTGGACTTTGGGGACAATACTAATCGAGATACATACAGGTTCAAAAACCTATCTATATCATCTCTTTGCATTTATAAGAACCACAAAAACAAAATTAAACTGAAAATGGGCCAAACTGATTTAATGTCAATATGGGTATTCTTTTTTTTTTAATGGAGACAAATATGGGTATTCTGCCTTTTCCAGTAAAGTAATACATGCGTCTGTAGAAGAGTTAATGGTTTTAAATTTTATACATCAATATAATCACAAAAGAAAAAGAAAAGAAGAGAAACATATCTGTGGTACACAGAAACAATGTAGAAGATATATTCATTTGATTCCTATAATCTGTAAACCTTCTAAAGTTCTAATGCATTTCCAGTATTCATCTGTATAGCAAGAAATTACACTGGTAAAAATTTGTGTCCTTCCTCAACAGGGGAATGTCCCTGTTAATCGTATATGGTCAAGGGTTCTTCTAAGTCCATACTTGCTCACCGCTTGATTACCTGTTCTGAATCCATCTCCATAGGCTGGTGAAGCATCCGACTCGATTTGGTGTTTAAAAAAATCACCAAGTTTCCTCTCAAACTGAGACCTTTTACCTTTCTTTGAAGAATTACTAGTAGAAGAAGATGATCCGGGCTCCGATGAGCCTGATGAGGAAGATGATGATGGACCACTACTACTGCTAGAACCTGCAATGATTTCAGATTCCAACCACATATGAGCTAATACTTGGCATATTCCTTCTTCAACCTCGGGTCTCAAATTGGGGTAACCACTGAGCCGTAACCATGCATGCATCATTTCATGTGCGAGGATTGACCCTGTTAACAGCCTTAGTCAACAGAAACACAAGAAACCAAAAGTCAGTAACTAGAAAAATAATGGAAGTGGCAGCATATAAATTATAACTGGTACTAACCCAAGTGCCCGGATAACACATAATTACACCCTTCGATCCTAACATACGCCCTTTTTATAATTCTTTTATTTCTTGGGGTAGGGAGAAGTGCCAAACTGGACCAAAACCTCTAACAATCAGCCCGATCCCGCTTAATAGGCAAGGCCCCTTTTTTTGGGGGGGAGGAAGAAGAATCCCACCCCCAAAAATGCCCTTAGTGTTAATCCCACAACCTCGAGGTTGTGAGATACAAACATTAACCACTAAACCAAGCTTTGCTTGGTAAACGCCCTTTTGTTATTAATGAAAACATAGAAAGTACATTTCAGTAATTTCACTTCTTCCACTACACTAGAGAGCTCATATTTGACTTTAGAGCTTGTTTCTAGAATCTTGGACAATCAAAAGAAAAGGGAAAAGAATTTCCATTAGCGTTGTCAATTAGAATGTCTGGTTCACAGAATAAAGGATGATATGCTTATTATACCAAATACTTGCTTTTAGAATTTGCTAATATCAATTGTTTGTGGAACCTGCAAATCCAATACGCTAACATCCGACCTGATATTATGCGATGTATAAATTATATTTGAACCGCTGACATTGGCTAAGTACTAAAACCAAACAGAGAGTAACATGACTGTTCAAGTTGCACTGCTTTAAAATGTTGGTCGATTGAAAGAAAGAAAAAGAATAGGAAGCACAACAAGTTGCCAAGTTCTACTGCCCACAATATCAAGGAACTTTTTGCTATCAACTAAACATCATCGCACACTTCCCAAGGACTTCTTTCCTACATTGCAATTTTACTTTCTTGGCAAATTATATGTGACGAACTAGCTGATAGAAAATCAAATACCTGGGAAGGCCGTAAAGAATCAGAATAGCTGTGACTTCACAACGACGAACCAGCCTATATGGCTCAGTTATCATGTCCATAATCCGGTGTCCTCCAATCCTTGGCCTCTTCAAAATCTGGTTTTCCATTGACATAGATTATACTCCAAAGACCAAAAATTCATATAACAGTCGTGCATGGTAAAACATGCATCTAAATGTATCTTACCGTGCGCACAGTCTGTTCTTCTGAGAGGCAGAGTCCTCTTGTCTCAGGCAAATGATGATGACCCTAACAGCAACAAAGGTAAAAGTCAGAAAAATTATTGAAAATGAAGGCAACATTGTATCATTAAAACAATGTGATCCTTTACTTGTTTTTCTCCTTCCATAGCCTCGTTAAGAGCTTGCCTCTCCACAAGGAGTAAGGGTACTTGTTGCTGCACTTTCATGTTCAACCCTTCATAAAATTCTCCAATCTCTATATACAGTGGTTGGCATTCATTCGTATCCACAATAGCTGAGTCAAGGCACTCTAAACATAGCTTCCGACCATCATCAAGTACCAAGTACTTTGTGTCCCTTGGCTGCATAAATATTGAAAGGTTTAGATTATCATCCATACCAAAGTAAAATGAATCTAAGGTTCTGTTTCCTTTAGAAGCCTGAGACAGAAAACCCCCAGAATAAAACTCTTTATTTACCATCGCTATATTATGCATTGGGTTTAGGGGTAATATGGGAGTACAATATAATTAGGTTAGCTTGGAGAGAAAGCAAGCAAGTTAGCTATATATATAGAAGAGATCAGTGATAGGAAGGGGTACGAAGAAAATATTGGAGAGTTTAGTGGTTTAGTTTTGGGAGAGAAACAAGCCTCTCGAAAGCTTGTTACTATCATTATTTTGCTGTAAATTTCCAGTTTATCAATCAAACATCAGCTTTCTTTCTTGATCTCCTCTTAGATCTGCTTTTGAGATGTCAGTTCGTCACACGCTAACGTTCGAATAAAGGTTTGTTTCAACTTACCTCCATTCTTTCACAGCTACAGCACCTTGGAGTCCTATCATATTCATGAGAAGGGCAATACTTCTGCATCCAGAAAGGATGTGCTCTATACTCGATGAGTCCAGCCGCATTTGTTGGAATCTGTTCAAACAGACACAAGAATGAACCGAGCCCATATGATTAAGCACGTATGTAACGAGAACTTGCTCGAATTGACATTCAGGATGGGCAACATATATATTTTTGGACATCCTTCACATATCGTGTAAGTCCCACAAACGTAACATGTTAGTTAACTCTCACAATATTAAACACAATCCAAAAGAATGGTGAGATTGTGAGAAACAAGCAGATACGGCCAGATTACGCATGTTTGTGGCTTTAGTAATAGAACAAAATAATAAGGAAAGCAATTGCACATTCTTTTTTGTGGAACTTAACCAACTCCATTATGCTGAAGATTCTGAAGACCTGAAGTCCTATATCTCTATCCAATGCTTCTAAAGCTCCCTCCATGAGCATTGTAAGGGGAAGGTGAAATATATACCGTTTCTTATAGCTGTACCAAAAAAGACTTCAGCACGTTTTCTAATGCACAACTTTGAGCATTATCTTCAATTATGTATAAGTAGATAAAAAAAAAGGTTGTTATATTAAAAATACGTATTCAGATGAAACTAAGTATCTAACAAGATCCCACATGACCATGTTTTAACTTATGTATATATATATATATATATATATATATATATATATATATATATATATATATATATATATATATATATATATATATATATATATATATATATATATATATATATATATTCAAAAGAAGAGGCACAAAGTGAAATATGTGAATAGTGTAACAGCCGATATGGTACAACTAAAAAAACGTAGGAAGTAAGTCACATTACTCACAAGTCACAAAATTTTCTTAAATACATCTCAGAAACTAGGCATCTCTCTCAGGTGTCCTTCTGCCCTCTTTTGTTAACTTCAATTTATCATGAGTATAATTACGAAGTGCCCAAAATTGTTGATGGAATAATTAGAAATCTGAAATGCTACCATTCTCAAACAAGCTCACACTACACTCGATGGGGATTTCTATTAAAGTGTTTTAATTTTTGGATTCACCAGACTAATCTTGGCTCCTGGACCCCCAACCTGACCAAAAATATTAGTCCCAAACATACAATAGAAGTGGCTTGGACCCCTTTGAACCAAGGAACTGGTAAGTTAAATTATGATGGATCTTCTAACTATCATGTTGATTGTTGCCACTGCTTGTGTTCTTCTTAGGGACTCTGAAGGTGGCTGTACAGGGGCCCACTCTTATGACTTGGAATACAGATTTTTCCCTCTTAGCTGAAGCAAATGAACGAACAAATGGCCTCCTTCTTGCTATTGTAAAGGTAAACAAGAAGATTTTATTGACAAAGATAGTCTTATCATTATCAAGATTTTGCAGGGTAAATTCCAATGTCCTTGGAAAATTCCTCTCCTTGTGGAAGATATTCATTTTCCCCCGTCAGTTTTCCTCTATCCAGTCAACTCACGTTTATCGAGAAGCAAATAGAGCTGCTGATTACATTACTTCACTCAGCCATCATACACAGACCCACTAGGATATTGATTTTTGTAAAGATAGTAATTTATCTTAGTTTCTTTTTTAAAAATTAGGGTTTATAGAGCTAAGGCCTGTGTACCTTTCCTTTTCAAAGAAAAGTACCTTGAAAAGTGTGTAATAAAAAAGAGATGGGGGTGACATTTAAGAAGACAGAGAATATCATAAAGCATATATGAACTCCATACACAAAAGCAGAAATTCAATTGAAGTTAAAAGTGATCCTCCCACCACGATGAAGCAACTAGGCAACACAAAACTAATGTGACAAGTTGAAATGTATTACTTTTGTACTATGCTCAACAATATATAGGAGTGAACTTGTGTAATACTTGTCTGCAAGATATACAATCACATCAGAAAGGGACTGAATACTCACAAAGTTGCTGCAGACGTCACACCTAGGATGATGCTGCTCCTTGTAGCAAGATTTATGAAATGGTCGATTTCGTGACATGGAAAACTGAAGCAGGAAAAACAGATGCATACATGAGACACAAGTAAGTTTCGAAATTTTCAATAACTTGAGAGAGGGAGAGAAACACACATGACCATCTTAGAGAAGTGTTCAAGTGAGCTAAAGCAACTCTTACCTCATAATCAGATATTGGGTCATTGCATGCTTGGCAACGAAAGCATTCTGGGTGCCAAAACCCTCCCATACAACTTAGATATCGTCCATGACCAATCTCAGCACCACAACCAGAACAAGTCCTGCCCGCAAAACATAATTCCACAGCCATTTCAGATTTACCACGGGTCCACAATGCCTTGGAAAAAAACAGATACCAAAAACATTTCAAATTTCAGAACACACTCTAATTCCATTAAAATGTGCTCCATTGAGGATGAGAAACAACAAATTCTTGGAAGTGTATTTTGAATCCGAAATACACAAACGATTTGAAATAAACTTCCTAAGACAGCAAATTCAGATAATTAACTAGATTAATGTTTCCGGCAACCAAAATTCTCTTACTGGACATTAAAGGCGTGAAAGGAACAGAAATACCCAAAAATGAACACAGAGAACCAACACTGAAAATGACATACATCTATGTCAAGAAGCATCCTAAATACAGCCTGAACTAAGAGGCCACAAGCCCAACAAACAAAGTATTAAAATAGGGGTCAGTATTCATTCCATGCACCCCGTACTAGGTTCTTTAGAACCCCATGTTTCGCAAATCATATCTAGTTCTTTCTAGACACAAGCAGCAGCACAAGGATCTTCTATTTCCTCAAATTCACATGCATAAATATGTATGATTGCCAATATACTGCAAAAACAACGATTGAAGTATCAATTAAACCATCAATGACCAGTTAGTAACTTAATCTTCAGCATACAAGGTCCCCGTCATAGCATAATCCAAGACAAAGCTTCATATGCACATCACTAGGTATACGTGTACCTAAGAACTAAAGTCAAATAAAAGAAATTACAGTGACTTCTGTTCAAATAAACAAAAATGCACCAAAATGAACACCATGCATACATAGAAGGATAAAATCATTAAAGTTTCGAGAAATACACCGACAAAGCCGATAGAACTCTAAGATCGGACCTGTATCCATAGGAAAAGAAAGGATATGGCTGCAACATATTTCCGCGATCATATTGAGGAGGTGGCGGTCTGGGAGGAGTTTGGGGTGGAGTTTGAGCAGGAGACTCCAAGTTTAGACTTTCTTGAAGAGCCTTGGCAAGCAGTTCATCTTCCTCCAGCTGACTGTCATGATCTGATAGACATTTCACAAAAGATCAAATCACTTCGCAAGATGAAATTTAGCATCAAATTATTAGAAAATATTGCAGAATCTGTTTTAGAAAACCTGAAGTTCATTCAAAATCATTCTTCAAGCAGAAGCAACTTAATTATGCATAGTTTATAGGCTATACCATATAATACAGGGGAAGACGAAACCCAAGCATTTGCATATGCTTTAAATATTTTAAAATTTAATCTGCGATACGAACATGCAGTTGTGTCTGTAGAAGAAAGATACTGGTTGCGGTTAAACATACAACTTACCAATCACCTGTTTCCCTTTCTGATCTTTTTCCTGTTTTCTCGCCTCTTCCTCTGCAAGGGAAAGTGCAATTGCACGATCAATATCTTCATTCTCATTATCCGACCAAGCACCCTGCATATAATGCCACAGAGATAATGTTATTTCAATAGAAGACCCCTAAGATCAAAGATGCTGACTATAACCTGACATTTTCTAACTCACTCTAGTTCTCCACCTCCCGTCATAGTAACGATGACGCATACATGAATTTCTCATGAAAATTGCTCATTCAAGGCTATATCTTCAACAGTGTTACCTAATTCGCTAAACCCCTTGCCAACTGAAGAAGGCAGATGGGTTACATGTAAGTGGTAATGTAGTATCCAATTTTGAGCCGGAAATTAGGTAACACTGACCTTGAGCATCAACACTCACATAAGGTACACTTAAAATGGGACAGAGAGAATAAGACTAGGCACGATGCTTCGTGATGGAAACAGAAATATACTACAATACCCCTCCTATACTATTGAGCTAAAGTTAAGGAATAAAGCATGTATGAAAAATTTGCTAGCAAAACAAGCGAATGTCAAAGATTGCAGCAATTACCCCGGAAGTGGTGGGACCGTCCCAGTTTGAGTCCTCTCCATATCGTCCATAATTATGTCCTTCTGAGATTCGGTGACTGTTACTGGAACCTCCAAAAATCTTACTTAGCCAACCCATAATGGAAGAAATTCTCTCCTTATGGGCTGGCAGGATTATTGAGCACTAGACTTACCTACTTATTGTCATTTACAACCTGTCCATTATCATACAGTATATGCCTTGTAAATTACATAACGAAGAAAATAATCCCAGATTATTCAGCAAATGTGACAGTCAAGCTATCAAAATATCAATTAAGATTTAAAAAGATGATAGCATCTAACAAATTACAAATGACTAAGATATAAATTATACCATAAGATGTCAAAAATTCTAATAGTATACAGATTGATCAATCATCAAATGAATTAAATCCAAAAAAGAGGGTTACCCAGAAAAGAGCAATTAGAGTTGGTAACTCATGCTTAAAAATTCAATCAGAAATGAAAACCCAAATTTCTTAAACACAGAATTGGATCGTCACTGAATAATAAATTCATAGTTTATGCAACTTCCGAGAAAAATCAATCAGATATATATATAATCGAAAGACAAAGAATCACCTGAACTTAGTATAGACGATATGCTATGAGAATTCCTTAAAAAACCACAAATTGTGACACAAACTAACTAGTAAAATCCCAAATTTGCCGAAATTGATTACAAAACAATACATAACTTGGGCAAACCAAAATTGCAAAAGTGCCCACTTAAATTGGAGTGTGAAAAGAAGTAAAAAGGAAAAAAAGATATTCTTTTTACATAATTGACTATCCTTGAACATATTTAAAGTGCAAAAGCATCTAATAAATCAACCAATAGATAAGTAAAGTTTTGAGCTTTTGATCGTATAAAGTGTTAGAAATTCACTCACCCACAAAAAATGGAAGATAGATCAAGATTCCGCAGAACAAACCCAGATTATAAAAAATAACAGTACACAATGGAAAAATGAAAAGCAAAATTTATGATTTTCTCTCCTTTCTTTGTGTTGTAATGTCAATCCAAAAAAAAATATAAAAATGTTTCAACAAATAAACGAAAGGTTTTTTCTTTTATTAAAAGGGGTTGGGTAAGAGTCGACAAAAAAGTTGGAAGAAAATTCAGGCAGTTGAGAGGAGGAAAGAGAAGAGAAAGAAGGGTGTGAGCGCAGAGGGGGCCAGCAAATTAGACTATTTTTTGGCTCTTCTTCACTTGAAATCGACGCAAATTTTGCATAATTAGGACTTCACTTTTTTATGTTTTTTCTATGTCATAATTCAAACATAACATTATACTTCCTCCGTTCGGTTTAAATAAAACGTAGGGTGAAATGACATTATTCATTAATCAATTTCGACTCTAATTTATCGCCATTATATAAAGTAAAAACATAGTCAAATGAGATCTTGTTAGATTGGCTCACGCATACTTATCAAATTATAAGCTTTTTATATTTTTTTACACGCGCATTACTAAAGATATTAATAATTAAATAAAGCGTGTTAGGTTGCGTAAAAAAAGAAACGTTTTATTTAAAACAGAATCAGAAGTACAATATGCTCATCGTTGTAAGAGAATACTTTATAATATGAGATAGTTGGGGGTGGAAGGATTCTAATATAAGATACTTGCGCATTGAAATCAAACCATATGCGCATATGGCTAAGCCTTTACGTGGATTGGTGGCGAACTGACAATCACTCTTTCCATAAATGTTTTTACATTTGTAGGTCATATTCTGTTGAACTTCTTTCTAATCCTTATTAAAGGGAGGGGAGTGGTAGATATACAATTAGGTCTTAGACCTTAGTGTATAATTGTATATATATACCACTTTGATTAGTGATAACTTTTTTTTTAATTAGGAAGGAAGTTTGAGAGGCAAATTAATTGTGATTTTAATCCAAACTCAAAGTATTAGGAGTTTCCAAAATAGGAGTAGTGTACATCTCTATTATATAAGTCAAAGTCAAGGGGGAGCTATGGTGTCTCCTCTTGAAAAGACATATATACCCTTAATCTCACAAAATAATAAAGAAAATATTTTCTTAATTCTTTCCTCATTTACAAATATGGGTATAAGGAAAGTTCTACATTACCAAAAAAGAATTACATAAAAATGTGGAAAAAGAGGAAACTCACAATTGAAAATATAAACCGATGACTAAAATCAATTTTTAAACAATTATAAAAGCAAAGATTTACATAGATTATTATTATCTAAACTCTCAGTTGCAATAAAAATTTCAAATAACATGCATTAACAAACCATAAAAAGAATTAAGAAACTTTAGAGAATATTCATTCTTATTTTATTTTTTTGGGGTTCACAATCAGTTGGGATAATAAATAATTAAAGAGATAAACATACATCATCACATAATATCAATTTATAATTTTTTTTATTGAAGCACTACTCACCATAGTATGCCTAAAAACCTCAATTACCCAGTGAAATTAAATTGAACTACTACTCATAAAATACGCCTATAAAGTATATGTATTTTAAATAAATAAAAAAACATAACATAGATCATTGTTTAAAAGAAGAGTTGTTGAATTATCTACCAAATACAAGATAACATGTCCTACCTCGACATAGTCCTTTCCGGAAAACATTACTCTTTACACTACAAAGCAATGCAAATAAAAAATCATAACGCTCATCAATATTCACCATAAATATTACACTCTTAAGTTAGTTTTTAACACATTTTGATGTTACTATTAATATTAATATACTGTCGCATGCATCGTGTGCATATAGTGCTATTTTTGCTTATATGAACTTATTTGAACTTATTTTTGCTGAAAATAACTTCTAATAAGTTGAACAAAACAGAGCCTTTTATTGAAAAAATTGTCAACTTAAACTACTATAATGAGTTGTCGCTGCATGTAAAACTAACTACCCGATATTACGAAATATCACAATGAAAAAATTGTCGTCGCACGCATCGCGTGCTTAGAAAACTAGTATATATTAAGTGTACATCTAACCTTTTCCTTAAAGAAGCTAGTAAATTATGCACGCAATGCGCGCCTGGTTTTTTTCCAAACATATATTCTACCCTTTTTGGGCATAAACAGGGTAAATTTTTGAACATTAGACATTTTCTTTTGGCTAAATTTCGTAGGTTAAGCCTTTATCACTTAACCCTTCTTTTATTATTATTTTTACTTATTATTTCTTTTATTTTTTAAAATTAAACTTGATGAACGATAAAATAATGTTAAGTGAATTAATTTATTAGGATTTCTTATGTTGTATTAACATAGTCTTTTGTGTTAAATAAATCATTTCGCTTTGTTAATTGATTGAATTTTTTGTTTTGATGTAACTCTTGATTGTGTTTGTGAATTGATTGATAAGATATTTGATTGATGTAATATTTTTTTTACTTTTTTCAGCATAGATATACTAAATCTTATAGTCAATGTATCTTTTTTTAGTGGCTCAATTATAACTTGATTGTCTTCAACATTGAAATTAATTTTTTAATGTTATATTTGAATTTGACTTTGTTTTCCTTTTTTTTGGTAGTAGTTGATTTACTAATGGGCAATCAAGTAAATTTATAGGGGGGACACTATAGCTCCCCCCTTCCCTTATATAATAGAGATAAGTTCAAATAAGCTTAAAGACGTTCTAATAAGAGCTAATAAGGACTAAAATAAGCTTAAAGACGTTCTAATAAGAACTAATAAGGACTAATCAATTCAGTTCAATAAAAATAAGATTTAATACACTCACAAAATAAGGTCTAGTAAGTTCTAGATAAGGTTTAGTAAGGACTAATAAGGTATAGTAAGTTCAAATTAGTTTAGAGAATTTCGGATTAATTCAGTGAAGTTAGATTAGTTCAAATAAGTGTACTAGTGTAGATAAGCAAAAATAAGATGAAAAGAACAGGGTCATAATCCTACATATGAGGTATTACCTCCATTTTTTTAATCTACACATTTTTCACTTCGTTCTTGTTCACATATTTTAGGCTCTGTTCTTTTGGACTAAACTGAACTGAATTTGTCTGAATCGAACTGAACTTAATTTGTCTGAACGGTGAATTGAACTGAACTACAATTGTGAGAAATTAAAACTGTGAGAGAAAACTAACTGAACAGAACTGAATTTTCCTGAAGTAAAGATTTTTCTAAACTGAACTGAATTTTCATTAATTCAGTCCAAAAGAACAGAGCCTTAGTTTGGTTATTGCTTGTGAATTATACACAAGGTAAGACATAATCATATCATCGAGATCTTGTTAGATACATTTCAATATATATTTTTTCTAAATATCAACTTTTTTATAATTTTTAATTATTCAAACTCAAACATCTTAATGATCAAAGTTCTCATTGGAAAATGTGAAAGTTAAATTGTGTAAATTAAAACTAAACATAAGTAGTATTTTTGTTAATGAAATGGATGAGGAACTCCTTTTAATTAATAAAAAACAAAGTGGAGGGGAACTCATGATTTTTCTCATTTTGATTTAAATATATAACAATTAGCTATTTAGTATTTCTCAAATTATAACGTAAGAGAAATACAATTATAATGTAAGTGGCTGTGTTCTTCTTAACTTATTAAAAAAATAAGTCTCAGCAAAATTAAATTAATTTCAACAAAAATAGGTTAAGTTCAGGAAGAATAAGTTAAGTTCAACAAAGTCGGAATATTCGAAGATTAAGACCATTCCAATGCTCCTTTTCGACAGGCATAAACTAAACCAACAACTAGGATAAGCACGAAAATTAAAACTTCTATAAATACGGATACACCCACTATATCAAAACTCATTGCCCATGGATAAAGAAAAACCGTTTCAATATCAAAAACAACAAAAACTAGAGCAAACATATAATAATAGATTCGAAATTGTAACCAAGCATCCCACATAGGTTCTATACCCGATTCATAACTAAAATGTTTCTCGGGTCCTTTGCTAATCGAAGCTAAAATTCCAAAATATAGAAATGCTAAAATAGGAATAACAGTTGATATTATGCCCAGAAAATATCATATTCATAAAGTATAAACATAGACGGATTCCTTATGAATGTGGAAAATATGTTGAATTAGTTGATTGGAAGTATTGATCCAGTTCAACAAAATTTTATGTTTTGTAATTTCATAATCCAAAATTGAAACTTGTAATTGAGTTTTGGATACAAATCACGAGAATGTATATTTTTCTCGAAATTTGCACTAAGAGAAAAAAAGATTAATTCCTTTTAAGAAATAATGTTTTTTTATCGGAATAGAAATCAAACTGGTAGACCACTTAACTATTAAGATTTTGTTTTTGAATTATTATATATTAGAATTCGATTTTATTTTTTAAAAAGAAAAAAATTCTATTTTTGATATTTAACATAGTAATTTATTTGCATTAATAGCCAATGGACGAAAAGAAATAAATCGATTTTGTACTCTATAACGATCTGAAAATGGTATAAAGAAATTTTTGATTGATTCTTTCGTATAAGTTAGGTCCAACCATCTAGTTAAGCAAAGATAAGTTAAGTTTAGCAAATATAAGTTAAGTTCAGCAAAAATATATTTTGTTCAACAAAAACAAGTTGAGGATAAAGATAAGTTAAGTTTAACAAAAATAAGTTAAGTCAGCCAAATAAGTTTAAAAAGGATGAGTTCAACATAAATAAATTAAGTTAAGTGAAAACAACTTGAAACCAGCAAAAATAAGTTAAATTCAACAAAGATAAATTAAGTTAAGCAAAAGTAAGTTGAGAAGAACAAAATATAAATTACTCTTCTTATAACAATGTACCTTAGTTTTTAAGTTGGGAAGAACGAAACTTAAATCAGCAAAAGTACTATTGTATAGATAAGAGATTCCATCTACATGACTACTTTTAAATTTTAATGGATGGATTATCTAGTAGTAGCTAAATATAGCCATTCTCTTTCTTAACGGCACCTATCGGGTGGTTTTATTACTTCGGTCATGTTGCACAATGCTTTTATTTTGGCACGTAGTTTGTTTGGTTTGTTATAGGATTTTAGGTGGAAAGTGGATTTTGTTTATGGTTTAACTAGGAGGACGGTTATGGGCTAGTTTTTGAAGGGTCCATGAGCCCACCCCTTCCATGGACCATGAGTAGAGAATTTTTCCTTGACAAACCTATGCATTTGAACTTTCAACGAAATTTCTTACATTTTATGGAAAAGAAGTAATGAACAAAATATACAAAGTTCTCAATTTCCTTTTTTTGATCGTGTTAGGGAATAATCCAACTCTTATAAAATAGTGGAAACAACATATGCTATTTATAAGGGGAAAAAACAAAAACAATGTGATCTTTTTTGTTCTTTTTTTTGTTTTTGGTGTAAATAGGAACACTTAAATAGATCCAATAATAGAGTTATTACAATCCGAAATATATGTACTCATACAAAAACAATGTGATCTGATTTCAATTAATATGCATGCGGTTGATGGTAAGTTCAATTCTTTCATTTTATTTACATCCATCCTTACTCCAATATGTCCATTATATGTGTGGACGTATTCATCAACGATAATATAAATTCTTATTTATGCACTCATTTAGAGCTGAAGCTCTCTCAATTTAACAAATGAGTATACAAATTTCTGGTTGTAGATACATTTGTGTGTATAATGAAAATTTTACTTTTTTGGTCATGTTCACCTTACTAGTTTTTCATTGAAAATAATTTCTCTAATTTGTGGGAAATATATAGTTTTACTACAAAAATGCTATTAATGTGATTTTGCTAATTAAGGGCCTGGGCTGCACCCATCATAACTCATTAGGAGAGAGACTACTCCACAAGACAAAAAAGTTTCCACCTTATTAAATATGTGATAAGGGAGTAAAGCTTTTGCAATATAAAGTGAACCCATCTATCTTCTTTTATCAATGTGGGACACTCACATGTGTTGTGCGCTATACATCATAGCTTCAACAGATTTGTTGTATCTGTGATGAAGGTAGGAGTTTGTACCCGTTATCTTTCTGCTGCTGCGTTATACCTAGTGGTGTGGTCGAAGCCCGCTGCAGAGTGCGTGAAGATTAATGTTGACGCGGGTTTGTTAGGGGAGTTGGGGTGTGGCCTTGGGGTGGTGTGTAGAGGTGATGCGGGTGAGGTGCTTGCTGCAGGAAGCTTTCAATTAAAGGTTGCATGGGAGGCTCGAATTGCGGAAGTAAAAGCAATCTTCTACGGCCTGAAGGTTGCATTGGAGCTGGGTTCCCGTCGTATTGAGATTGAGAGTGACAGTCTTTCGGCTATCCAGGCTTTGAGAAGTGGGAAAGGGGTTCTAGTGAGTTTAATTTAATTATAGATGATGATGTTTTAGCTTTAGTTTCTTATTTTCATTTTGTTATTTGGACTTTTTGTTAAACGTTCAGGGAATAAGGTTGCCCAAATGTTTGCTCATTTTCAACCATGGGAAATCGGCAAACGTATTTGAGTGGATGATGTCCCGAATGATTTTATTTCTCTTGCTTTGGATGATATAATATAATTCCCTTTCCTTGGGTTCCCTTCAAAAAAAGTACCCGTTATCTTTTATTACAGACAAAAGTTTCCTATAAATAAAATCTTATTTTTTTAAGGTTCCTGTAAATAAAATTAAATGGGCTTTTTGTGATATTATGAGACAAATTAAAACACCTAATTACGTGGTTCTTTCAAAGAAAAAAAGAAATTAGAGCCACTAGATATTTATGATTTTATCATTATTGTCTTACAAGTTTACAAACAACACAGTCACACAGAATTACACAACATGCAAGGCTGCAAGGATCATATTATTGTGCTGTATATAGTAGCTAGGTTTGATATATAAATTATAACTAAAATTTAAATCTATTAATTTTTTTACAAAATTAAATCCTAGACCTAGTAGGAAACGAAGTATGCTGCAAAATAGGAAAAATTAAATCATATAACAAATCGGACTAACTTATCGTTGCTTAAATATATATATATATATATATATAGCATGGCTACGATCTGCATACATGTAATAGCTGTATAATAAAGGCTACACTAAAGCAAAAGAAATCTACACAAAAGAAAAGGGATGTATACAAATTGTGTAGAAAATTGTTCCTTAGAAACTATTGAAGCGCCCATAAAAGTAAGCTTCTTGAAGCTCTTTGAATGGCCATACTCAGACGCCGAATTCTTGAAGGAGATAACAGAAACAAAAGGCGGTGATGGGAGCGAAAATATATACTCTAATTTTGGTTCAATGTCATCATCATTTTCGTCGTCGAAATTGAGGTTTGCTTCAAGGCAAAGGTATTTAAGGAGCTACACCTTCACAATAGAGGAGAGCCCTAATGAAACAAAGATGAAGAAGTGGTTTGAAGTCAATAAATTGATGAAAAGGGTTAAGAGTTTGAGGATGATTATTAGCAGCAAATTTTTCCATGGGAAGCATGTTAATAATGGAATATTACGTGAGAAGCTCGATGTTATGTTCAAGTTTATGACTTCTTGTAAGGCTAGGATTTATGTTGATGAGTAACTGTAAATAAAATTTGAAGTAGCCCATTCGTTCTCTGCCTCCTAGCTTGTTAATTCAAAATATGATTATTTTGTTAAAAATACAGTGATCTCTAGTTAATATACTTCAAATTTTCGATAATGAGCATTAATTTAGTCTTGCTTAGTTTACTGTTAATATCTTGTAGTTCATAAAGTTCTGACAAAAAATTTACTATTTTTTAGTTGTGAGTACTTATTAGATTAGAGTCCTTAATTTTGGGTGGTTTTAGGTTAAAAAACTTCAAAGTATTGATATATAGGTCATGGAATATATAGCGGATAATACTGGCAAATTAAATTACCACTAATAAATAATCAGTTTTAAATACTAACAATTTTCCTATTTTCATTTGCTGGAATACCTAGAATTTGTTATTTGGCGCTTTGAATGACCAAGCACGAGGTCTCTATTTTCGTTTTCTATGTCGGGCTTGTTTTTAGCATATTTCCGCTTAGGTTATTAAAAGGGCACTATATAAAGAGACCTAATCTACCTCCATATCCTGTATTATGTATATTCTCTTCTTAAATATTATAAAATCAGTTTATCCCTGCCTCGATGGAGTCCAAATCATCTTTCCCACATATTGTGTACCACTTGTATGCCATTGTTTCATATTAATTGATTATAAAGTGTTCTTAAAATTAAATTATAAAATGGTAGGCCATAGTAATTATAACAAGTTAACAACCAATAAGAATCAGTGGTGGTACACAACAAATGGGATAGAAGATTTTGATCTTGTGGATGTAACACTTATTAGTGAATTAACCACGTAAGTCTGTGTATTGATCGATGTGATCATTCTCATTTCTTTTGCTTGTTTTACTCTCATCGTAACACTATTCCCCTTTTTGTTTATCATTGTGATTGGACTTTCACTTGAACTATTATTAGAAAGATTTTAATTGTAGCCTTCGTTAACATGGAGTTGTGGCTTCTCCTAGTTGTGTTGTCCATGTGGACGAGGTAGCCCAAAGCCCCATACTTCCTAGTTTTTCAATGGGTACACCAAAGTGATGAACCGATGTAAATGAGACGAGACAGTTCGCTGAGATTGATTCGGTCAAAACTCGGACAAAGCTCGACTCGAGTGAGCTCGAATCGAACTCGAGCTCGACTCGAGTGAGCTCGAATCGAACTCGAGCTCGACTCGAGATTGTGACGAGTCGAGCTGAGCAACTCGATACTCGACTCAAAAACTCGTGAGAAACTCGAATACCAATTATCTATACAAAATACCTAAATTTGGCATATTTTCTACCTTAGGATTGCTTTTAACACGAGACACTTACAAGCTACTCGAAATCTACTCGGTCAAAACTCGACTCAGCTCAAGCTCGACTCGAAGTGCTAACGAGTCGAGCTAGCTCAAACTCGAACTCGACTCGCATCATTTACATCACTATGATGAAGTATCATAAAAGCCTGCTTATAACAACAAATTGTAGAAAGAAAAAGTAGATAGAAGTAGAGTTGGCAAAAATATATTAATTGTTCTGATATGCTAATCCGACCTGAATCTAACCCGAAAATAGCGGGTTGGAATTTTCAACCAATATAAGTAAATGAGTTGACACAACTTACCAGTTTAATTAAATGAGTTAGGTTAAGTTTGAGAATTTCAACCCGAAATTAACATGCTTTGACTCGTTTAACTCATTTATATATATTTCCTAAAAAGCTGTAATGAAATTGTTGAAATACTCCATTATAGAACACATATACTGAAAAGGAGCTCCAATCATGCATACTTTTATGTGAATTTAACGTTGAAAAATAATTAGTTTTAACTCAAATTATTAGTAACAAGAAATATATAAATGAATAAGCCGTTTAATAAACCAATGGGGTTAGGGTTGAATTTTTCAAACTCGTTTAATAAGTTGGTTAGGTTTGGATTGAAACATGTTCAACCCGTTTATTATCAACGAACACAAACCTGACCAGGCTTAGCTTGATCTGTTAGCTAGACCTAGATAGAAGGGAGAGAGAAAGAGAGAGAGAAGTTTCTCCGTGAAATACCACAAGTGCACTGTACTAAATTAACATTTCTCCCTTTATTTCTTCTACTAGCTCTACTAACTATTGTGTAGATCCTATGTGCGTTCTATATCCTACTTAGTCCCAACAATTTCTCTTTGCCTAACGACCAAATTAAAACTATAAACCCTTGCTCATTTGAACCACACTAAGGCGAGGGTGAGCATGTCATCCAGGGTAACAACCTAACAACCCTTGTATACTTATCACTACACCCAAGAGGCCAAGATTTGGAAGTGTAGCGGACCATTGAGTAGGAATCGAGCCCATGAAAAATATCATAATTATTAGTAATTACTCATACTTATGGATCGATATGATTGGGTTTTAAGTTGGTTGTCACCCATCGCAATCGACAACCCTTTACCCTCCTGTATGGGTATAACCCCAAGTATGTTGGCGGACCCCAGTAGTGGATCCGCGAACACTTTACCGGGCGCCAAATACTTTATGTCGCCCGCAGCTCTATCAAGTCAGTACATCAACATGGTCCGACAACATTGGCGGTCGCCTAACAAGACAAAATAAGGGAATCTTCCCAACTGTCAAAAGCATCGCAGCCGTACACGTGTAGAAGGATTACGCACCCTGTCAGGTGAATAGTACTTCTATAAATAGCCAAATAGTACTATTCTGCAGGGACATTCTCTCACACTCATAATTCTTATCTCTCTCTCTCTACTTTCTCTCTCTAAACCCTATTTGGGCACGTGCTGACTTGAGCGTCGGAGGGGGTTTCCTAGCATCCCCCCCGAGGGTAGTTCACGTTTGCTTCTTGTGCAGCTATTCACTAGCGGAGCTTACCCAAATCTTTGGCGGACTTCTCTCAAGACCGCCAACCGTTTCAACACCGAAACAACTTGGCGCTAGAAGGAGGGCGCTTCCATCTTTGTGAACGCCGACATGGAAAGAACAAACAATGACGGCCGTGACCCATCCGAGTTGAGACTTGGGAACGTCAACGAGCAAAGAACCCGGGGAACAATGTGTCTCGGGTAAACACCGGAAGCGGATCATTTAACCTGGCTCAACTAAGTCAATTCTCCCCGAGCGGCTACAAACCGTAGCGTCTTTCATCCGAGATGTTACAAGCGGGTACTCGGCCTAACAACACTCCCACTCCCAATGCAAGGGCAAGTCGGCTTCGTAGGCGTATGTCAACCATGAATGGTCGCAACGTCGATGGCACCCCGTGAGAAGGATGCGGACCTTCAATCGGGAGGGACGCCAATTGGAAAGGCAAATTGAGGACCCGAGAATATGAGGAAGTCATCCTAGAAACCGAGGATCTCAACAATTTCGAAGAGGATCAAAGTCGTTCTCGCCGAGAACACAACATCGGTGGCGCAAGCAATTATTCTGGCGGCGGACACTTATTGATCAAGCCTAAGCGATCTCCTTTCATTCCGAGAGATCTTGAACCACCCCATGCCGCGAATCAAGATGCCGTCCCGTAAGTATGATGGCACCTCGGACCCGGACGATCATGTGGCCGCCTATGAGGGGCACATGTACTTATACACTCGGGTGGACGCCATCGGGTGTAAAGTTTTCCCATCTACTTTAACAGGGATCGCTCGGACGTGGTTTAAAAGCATCGTGGCTGGTAACGTTTCTAGTTTTTCTCGGCTTTCATCTATGTTCGGCACCCACATCGTGAGTAAATGTGCGCCGCGAGCGCACAACCGGCGAGTTGTTATCAATCAAGCAAAGGGAAAATGAGAGCCTGCGAGATTTCGTGGGCCGTTTTAATGCCGAGGCGGTCACCATTCCCCGCCTTCGGCGGAGGACGTGGCCGTGTTAGCTTTGATGACCAGGGCCGAGGGAAGGGTCCGCATTTCGAAGTTATTCGGGCCGTAAAACCTTCACATCCCTTGAGCCGGTCTTAAGGAAGGCAAACGACTTCATCGTGGGGAAGAGTTTGACAAGGCCGTAGCGACCAAAGTCGTGAGCGGGGAAAAGAAGAAGGATGACAAGCGGAAGAGAGAAAAAGGTCGCGAAAATGACCGCGGTCGGGATGAAAGAAAGCAGGAGTCAAATGTGGTCAAGAAGGGAAATGACCAGCGAGAAGAGTGACCGTGAAAGGTTCGAGTACAAAGATAAATTTGATACATATACGCAGCTCACGGCCTCAAGGGCTCAAATATATCAGATGAACAAGGACAGTGATAAATGGCAACGTCCTAAACAAATGTTTCATAAAAACCGTGACAAGAGCAAGTGGTGTGACTTTCACGGTGATCACGGTCACACTACCGAGAATTGCAGGCACTTGAAGGATAACCTAGAGGATCTGATAAGACGGGGTAACTTCACTCAATACAGGGCACAATCAAAGGACGGAGACGTGGTAAAACCTAACAACCGGAACGTGCAATCGCGGATTCTTGAGATTCACGTTATAAGTGGCGGTCCAATTCACGGTAGCGTCAATGGGGCCAAGGCAAGCCTGAAAGAATTCAGGCACCAGGTCAATTTCAATGAAAGCATGCAGTGGAGAAGGCCACCAGTAATGCCCGCCATGTCTTTCACGGTTGAAGATGCAAAGCATGTCGTCTACCCCCATGATGACCCTCTGGTGGTCACGCTGAAGGTGTCAAATTGTTTGATCCACAGAATCCTGGTAGACGGAGGAAGTTCCGCAAACATTCTGTATTTCTCAACTTTTGAAAAGTTAATGATTGGCCGGGAACATCTGAAGCCTGTGCGTTACCCAGTGATAGGTTTCACGGGGGCGTCGGTGATTCCAGAGGGCCTGATAACCTTACCGGTCAGAGTAGGGGAGGATGAGAACGCCAGGGATGTGATGGCGGAGTTTCTAGTGGTTGACGTGCCTGGAGCCTATAACGCAATTATCGGACGCCCTTTCATCCATGACGTCCAAGGAGTTGTGTCGACCTATCATTTGACTATGTTGTACGTTTCCAATCTCGGGACGACAGCAAAGTTAAGAGGAAATCAAGAAATGGCGAAATCATGCTACCTAACAGCATTAAAGCAACCGGCAAGGAGAGTGCCGGTAGAAGAATTGAATCCGTCAACAAGGAAACAAAGGCGAGCCCAGAAGAGGGCTCTGGCGAATGAGGAAGGGCCCGAGAAAGGGGATGAGGAGATGGATGTTTTAATGGAAGAGCTGGAATCCAGGCCTGATGATACTCCAAGGCCCAAGCCGGATGGAGAAACAAAGGGGAGATGCTAGCAGATGATCCTGGCGAGGACGGTGGGCTGTCGGAGCAGGACATGGACCCAAAGGTCAGGGTCAACCTGGTGACTCTCCTACGAGAAAACGCGGACGTCTTCGCGTTCTCAGCGGATGAGATGCCGGGAATTGACCCAGCCGTGATGGTACACCGTCTAAATGTTGACAGCACTATCCGACCTGTCAAGCAGAAGAAGCGCAATTTTTCGGCCGAAAAGAACAAAGCCATTAAAGAGGAGGTTGATAAGCTATTGGCAGCTGACTTTATTGAGCCATGCGACTACCCGGAGTGGTTGGCCAATGTAGTCATGGTAAAGAAAACTAGCGGCCGAGTGGAGGATGTGTGTGGACTTCACAAACCTCAATAGAGCTTGCCCAAAAGATTGCTACCCGCCGCCGAGAATAGACCGGCTAGTAGACTCTACTAGCGGTCACGCATTGTTAAGCTTTATGGATGCCTTCTCGGGCCATCACCGGATCCGGCTTGCTCGAGGCCGATAGGAAAAAAGCTGCGTTCATCACAGTGCAGGAGTATATAATTATAAGGCAATGCCGTTTGGGCTCCGTAATGCGGGGGCAACCTATCAAAAGCTAGTCGACAAAGTCTTCGCGGATCGAGGGGGAGAAATATTGAAGCTTATGTTGACGACTCCATCGTCAAGAGTAAACCGACCGTCAACATTTGGACGATCCGGAAGAGACCTTGAGAACTTTGAGGAAGTATAAGATGAAGCTCAACCCAAAGAAATGTGTTTTTGGGGTGAGAGCGGGGAAAGTTCTTAGGCTTCTTGGTCGCCAAAGGGGATTGATGCAAACCCGGACAAAGTCCAAGCCATTGTCGACCCGCCCGAGCCTAGAAGCGTCAAGGATATTCAGCGGTTAACGAGGAGAATGGCGGCCCTCACTCGATTCATTTCAAAATCAGCGAGACAAAGCTTTGCCTTTCTTTGCCCCCGCTAAGGGGGAATAAGAAGTTCGAGTGGGGGAGAGGAGCAAAGCAAAGCATTCCTGGCGGTAAAGAGCATTTAAAGAAGCTACCAACCATTACAAGGCCCGAGACCGGGAGATGTATTACAATCGTATATCTCGGCTTCACCGAAGACGATCGCGGCCGTGTTATTGGTAGAAAAAGAGAAGAGGCAACGCCAATCTATTTTATCGGCCATATTCTTAACGGTCCGGGAGAGCCGTTATCAATCGGTAGAAAAAATGGCCTTGGGCGTGGTAATAGCCGCGGGAAGCTCGGACCATACTTCGATCGCCATCCCATTCAAGTTTTAACCAACCAGCTAGCTAGAAAAAGCATTGCGAGAAGATGGATAGTTCCGTAAGCTTCTTGAAATGGGCCGTTGAACTATCGGAATATGAGATACGATCTGAAGCCCAGGACCGTTATCAAAGCACGAGCCCCGGCGAGACTTTATCGTGGAAGCCTCATATGAGGAGGAAGAAGTGGAGCAAAAGGAAGTCCGGCCGCTTGGAGGTCGACGGATCATCCGCCGCTAGCGGATACGGAGCGGGTATAGTGATGACCCGGCCTGAAGGAAATTCGTACCGATACGCCATCAAGTTCGCCTTCCGGCGTCAAACAACGAGAATATGAAGCGGCAATTGCCCGGATTGAGAATGTGTTTGGCGGCGGGTGCTAAGAAAGTGTCTTTAAAAACGGACTCACAATTGGTGAGCGGCCGGTGAAGGGAGAATTCGAAGTCGAGAAGCTCAACATGCAAAAATACGTTGAAAAGGCCAAGGAATTGATAGCTCAACCGCATCATTTTGAGATTCAAGCGGTACCTAGGGCCGAGAACACAAAAGCGGACGCGTTGTCCAAGTTGGCAAGCTCGACTCGTTTAGCATTGATAGAACCGTCACGGTTGACATCTTGAAGGAAAAAAGCATCACGTAAAAGGTCGTAGCAATCAACGGTATAAACCAGCGGGGAGAATGGTTTAGTGAGTTGGTGGCGTACAAATTGACCGGGACGCTTCCGAGTAATCCTTCGTCTGCTAAGAAATTGAAACGACAAGCAAGCTGGTACGTCATATACCAAAATGAGCTATACAAGAAATCATTCAGTTTACCTCTGCTTAAATGCGCAACCGCATGGGAATCTGCGAAGATCCTTGAAGAAATACATGAAGGTATATGCGGTAACCATATTGGCGGAAAGGCTCGGCACTAAAGGCATTGAGGGCGGGATTCTATTGGCCAAGTATCTTTGGCGGATTCCCGAGCTATGTTAAGAAATGTGATAAGTGCCGGAGATACGCTCCCGTCATTAACGAGCCAGCCCAACGATTTGCGGCCAATCCTATGCCCAATCCCGTTCGCACAATGGGGAATGGACATCTTGGGACCGTTCACCACAAAGAACCGGGGGAGAAAGTTCCTAATAGTGGGAATTGATTACTTCACCAAGTGGATAGAGGCGGAGCCGACAGGCGAAAATCAAGGCAAATCGAGTCAAGAAATTCATTCGCGGAATATTATGACAAGATTTGGGATCCCCATGGCGATCGTCTTTGATCATGGCGTCCAATTCGATTGTCGACCTGTACAGGCCTTCTTAACAGAATTTCGGGTAAAATTTGCATACTCAGCCGTTTGCCACCCTCAGAGCAACGGGCAAGCAGAGGCCGCGAACAAACAGATCCTAAACGCCTTGAAGAAAAAGCTAGATGAATTCAAAGGGGGATGGGCCGATATGGTACCAGCAGTACTATGGTCAAACAGAACAACAGAGAAAGAAGCGACGGGAGAGAGCCCATTCAAGTTGGCCTTCGGCGCGGAGGCGGTGTTGCCAGTAGAGGTGGGGTTACCCTCTTACCGGATCAAGCACCATGATCTGCAAAGAAATGACCCGAGGCACTTAGGGAAGACCTAGACTTCTTGCGGAAACAAGGCTCGGGGCGTAACCGAGAGCGGCCGCTTACAAAGACGAGAATCGGCAAGGCTTACAATAAAAAGTCATGGAGAGGCCATTAAATGTTGGCGACCTGGTCCTTCGCAGAACAGCGGCCACTGGCAAAGCGCATGTTGAGGGAAAGCTGACTGCTAACTGGGAAGGCCCCTACATCGTAGCCAAGAAGATTGCTCTCGGTTCCTTCATTTTAAAGAGCATGGATGGCAAGGAGCTTAAAAATTGTTGGAATGCTAGCGTCCTAAAGAAATACTATGTTTGAGTTGCTAAATGTAATAGGCCTAGAGCCACCCTTAGTCGCTTAAATAATACAAATTTGTCAGCAGTCCATAAACTGCTATTATTTTCATGCGCATCAATCAAAAGCCATATGACAGGCCCAAAGTACGTAAACGGTCATATGACAGACCTAGTACGAATCAAAAGCCATATGACAGCCCAAAGTACGTAAACGGTCATATGACGGACCTAGTACGAATCAAAAGCCATATGACGAGGCTCAAAGTACGTAAACGGTCATATGACGGACCTAGTACGAATCCAAAGCCATATGACAGGCCCAAAGTACGTAAACGGTCATATGACGGACCTAGTACGAATCAAAAGCCATATGACGAGCTCAAAGTACGTAAACGGTCATATGACGGGCCTGAAGTACGAATCCAAAGCCATGACAGGCTCAAAGTACGTAAACGGTCATATGCCGACCTAGTACGAATCAAAAGCCATATGACGAGCTCAAAGTACGTAAACGGTCATATGACAGACCTAGTACGAATCAAAAGCCATATGACAGGCCCAAGATGCGTTAACGGTCACATAACAGACCAAGCACCAAAAACCAGCCATATGACAGGCCAAGGTGCGTTAACGGTCACATAACAGACCAACTACATTTAAAAAAAAAAAAATACATATGACGGCCAATAACAGAAACGCAAAAGTACTTTCCATAGAATAAAAGCTGCGGCTTGGCGGCCAACTACAACAAAAAACAATGGCGGCCAATAAAAGGCTTTCAGTCGGAGTCAAGTACTTTCAGATTAAAAACACGAAATCAGTGTACATACGCCAAAATGGGCCGAATAAAGTGTTGATCAAAATACACAAAATAATACAAGCTATAAACTATTGGAAGAATACGAAGAGCTGAGAGAAGGCCGCCAAAAACTTCAAGAAGGGGGGGCATCTTGATCATCTTGCTCCGCCACATCACGAGGATCCGCATCCGCTATAGCATCCTCGTCGGCAAACTTGGGATCCCCCTCGAATGGCGACAAATGTTGGCCGGCAGCATGAGCCTCTTCAATCACATTCCAGTCAAACCCTGGAATGGTCTTGCACACGCACCTCATGGCGGCCGCCCAACCACCATCGTACCTCTTGTGGAGAACCGCCGCATAATCATCGATTCTTTGGAACTTCAACGATAGCCTGAGCCCTTGATTGTGCCTTGGCGTCCAATACTGCAATCTCCTTCTCAGAGTTAGCGGTCTCAAGAGCCTTGGTCAATGAGTTAACATTCTCCTCGGTCTCTTCCAATAAGGCGGCCCTAGATCTCAGCGTTGCCAGCTCATCCTCCAGGGGCTGCAACTCTGCGTCTTCTTAAACCCGGCTTACCCTCTGTCTCCTTCGGCGGATCTTGGCAAGTTTCCAAAGATCGCTTATAGGTGTCCGCCAACTTCGATACTCAATATATTGCTCAATCGACTCAATGGCAGCATTGTTGGCTGCGAAGATGAAAATAGTGTCAAGACAAGAAAGCGACGAAAGCGAAACGAATAAAAAAGTAACAAAATACATAAACGTACCCTGAAGTTGGTCGTGAGCCAACCTAGCATTTGGAGTGATCGGGGACCCTGTTGGCCTATCAACCGGCATTGCATGCCCTTGGGAATGCGGTAGGCAAGGATGCCACCGTTCTCGGGGATGTCGGCATACGGCGACTCATCTTCCCCGACGTCCCGGGCCCGCCGATAAATCTTGCCAGAACGACAGCCGATAGGCAAAGGAAGCCGCCATAGCTTCGCTCAGCGGCACCTCTTTTTTCTCAATCCACTCATTAAACCGAGAGAAAATACCGGGAGAAATGTTGGAGAGAAAGCTAGGCATGGTAATCAGCTCCCGGATCTTTTCACGGATGGAAGAGTAAGAGCCTGACAGCCAGGAAGCGCCGCTCACGTGTCCGGGAGCAGAGGCCGGGATAGCTCGCTCCTGGACCCCGGAACATCCGAGGCCGTAACCCCCACCGAGCGTCGGGGCCAGGCGTAAGAAGCGGGGGCCCTCCACGGCCTTGCCTTTTGTTGGCGAGATGTGTCCGCGGCGACTTGCTCGCGAGGCCGCCTTCTGTTTCCACCACCCCCCGGCAACAGCCGGAAGTGGAAGACCTAATCGGGACGGGCGAAATCGGCCGCCCGGGAGCGGCCGCAGCCGATCGTAACATTTTGGGAGGGAACGCGAATAATATTCGCCCCGCCGCGACCGCGACGAATATTTTGAGGGCCGTGACGATTCCCTCCCCGGCGGCCGTTAGTAATCCCGTGCATAGTCTCGTAGTCCTGTGGGGGAGCAGGGGGTAAGTTGGTTAACGGTTTGAGGTTCCCGTCCACAGCTAGGACGTCGAGATCAAGAAAGTCAAAACCTGCAATTGACAAAAAGCACATTAAAAAAAAAAAAAAAAAAAAAAAAAAAAAAAAAAATCATCAGTTGGACCAGTCCGACATCAACACTCACCATTTTCATGAGTTGGACTGAGCAGCAGGGCCGACAAGGGTTTGTTCCCCAGGATATACTTGGAATGAGGAATCCAATATTTAGGCTCTTTAACCCTCGCCTCCTTCCCGTCCTCATAGGTGACTAGATAGTCCTCTGTATCGAAGTAGTCGAAAGCCGCTAACTCTTCCTCAGTTAGCGGAGTAAGGGGTAAATGCTCCATACGCGGAAGAGGCTCAGTGAAATGACGACGCCATCGGATAATCCTCGGGAACTCGTAACCAAAAAGAAAGCATCCTGCCAGCCCTTCAAACCAGTCATTTTTGGCTGAACTGTCATCTTCTTGTCGGACGTCATTAACGACCACCAACCCGCCTGCCGGGAGGATCCATTCTTCTTCAGCCAGTGAATATGGCGGAATAAGTTCAAAGTTTGCGGAAAATCCAGGAAACGCACAACCCATATGTACGCGATCAAATTTCGGACCGCGAAAGGAGTTAAGCGAGCCAAGCTCACGTTGAAAGCGTTTAAGATCTTCACCAAATAAGAATCCAGGAGGGAAGCGGAGACCAAACTCGAAATGGTGAGTATATACGGCCACGTGGCCCAGGGAGGACACTCCGTCACAATGGCCCCCTGCGGTGGAACTACCAACCGTAACCCGGAAAACAATATAAATCCCGTGCAACTCTAGGGTAACCCGGATCAATGGCGTCCCGACGCCAAGGCAAATCAATCTCAACGCCGATAGGGCCAAGACCTTGAAATCATCCGGCAGCCATAAAGCCTCAGAACCAGGTCCGGTCTCAATATCCTCCATCGGATTCGAACCGTCGACCCTTAATTCGGCAGCACGGGAAGATTCCCCGACCGCGTGAGCAGATAAAGGTACAGAAACGTCAATGTTTGCGTTCGCTGAGTCAACTCGCATCCCAGAACGCGACGAGTCGGGATTAACGTAGCGCGACGATGATAAACGGTCTCTTGGCGAATCATAACCGGTAGCAATGGAATCACTGTCGTCACCTAAATCAATAATATGAGGGTTAGGGGCCGCAGATCGCTGTAAACGATCAAAAAAGTCGGTCGTTACCTCCACCCCAGCATCCGCTAAGCTATCCAGCCAAGCATGCTCTCTAAGTGGTACTACATCAAGGCCAGGAGCGGCATCAGCCGGAGGATGCCTAACGGATCGTCTAGCGAGAATTTGATGCCTAAGCTCCCTAAGAGTTTGCCGGTCACCACTCTGGCTAGCGGATAGATATCTCCTGGTCAGACTATGCTCCTCAGGGGTAGCAGGGTCGTTAAGGAACTTGGATCTCATCTCTTTTTCTCTTTCAGCTGTTAAGGGAATGTCCGACAACAACCTAGTTCTTCCCACATGGTTAGAGCTGGAAGAAGGCTCGCTATCGGCCAGGGGAGAGGAAGGCTCACTTTCGGTCATAAATGCATCACTAGGGGTATTCTGGCTATCAGACTGGTCCGACATGATAAAAATATAAAAAGAAACTTTAAGCTTGGAAAAGAAATGGAGAAATACCTGGAGAAGTAAAATCGCCGGAGAGATGAAGGCAAGGGGCAAAAGGTCGCCGGAAAAAGGCGAACAAGAATTCCAAGGAATGAATTAGCGTGAAAAAGCCCGAGCCTGAGCGAAAAGACCACCGGAAATGAAGAACTGCCACCGGCGAAACTCAAACTTAAAATCTCAGAAAAAACCCAGAAAAACTTCTTCAAAGGAATGGCGAAATTCTTGGTACTGTAAAACCGGAAAGAAAAAACTAAGAAATTTGACAACTTTTCGAGGTAATTTGAGCACAGGAAAGGGGGTATCTAAGCAACTCGAGCTTCGGGTATGGAGGTTTCGTCAGAAGGAAAATGGAAAAGGAGAGAGAAAGCTTTGAGAATAAAGGTGAAGAAATCCAAAAAGGACAACTACTTCAATATAAGGCATGAATGAACGGCTGAGACTGAAAGACCTCTCAACTCCCTCTCCAGATTCATGCCAAGTGTCACAACATGGTAAACCCTAACAAAGTAATGGGCGGGATTTTCGGAGGAGTAATCATTAACTTTTCAAACTCTTTCAACTCCCTACGACAACACGTGGCACCCAACGAATGAACTTCCCCAAAAAAGTAGAGCACGGCAACAATGATTCGCGTCTATTGACAACATCCTTAGCGGTCAAGACCCCAAAAGATCTTGGGGGGCTAGTTGTATGGGTATAACCCCAGTATGTTGGCGGACCCCGATAGTGGATCCGCGAACACTTTACCGGCGCCAAATACTTTATGTCGCCCGCAGCCTCTATCAAGTCGGTACATCAACATGGTCCGACAACATTGGCGGTCGCCTAACAAGACAAAATAAGGGAATCTTCCCAACTGTCAAAAGCATCGCAGCCGTACACGTGTAGAAGGATTACGCACCCTGTCAGGTGAATAGTACTTCTATAAATAGCCAAATAGTACTATTCTGCAGGGACATTCTCTCACACTCATAATTCTTATCTCTCTCTCTCTCTACTTTCTCTCTCTAAACCCTATTTGGGCACGTGCTGACTTGAGCGTCGGAGGGGGTTTCCTCGCATCCCCCCCGAGGGTAGTTCACGTTTGCTTCTTGTGCAGCTATTCACTAGCGGAGCTTACCCAAATCTTTGGCGGACTTCTCTCAAGACCGCCAACCGTTTCAACACCGAAACAACTTGGCGCTAGAAGGAGGGGGCTTCCATCTTTGTGAACGCCGACATGGAAAGAACAAACAATGACGGCCGTGACCCATCTGAGTTAGACGCTGGGAACGTCAACGAGCAGCAAACTCCAGGGAACAATGTGTCTCAGGTAAACACCGAAGCGGATCATTTAACCCGGCTCAACTAAGTCAATTCTCCCCGAGCGCCTACAAACCGTAGCGTCTTTCATCCGAGATGTTACAAGCGGGTACTCAGCCTAACAACACTCCCACTCCCAATGCAAGGGCAAGTCAGCTTCGTAGGCGTATGTCAACCATGAATGGTCGCAACGTCGATGGCACCCCCGTGAGAAGGATGCGGACCTTCAATCAGGAGGGACGCCAATTGGAAAGGCAAATTGAGGACCCAGAATATGAGGAAGTCATCCTAGAAACTGAGGATCTCAACAATTCTGAAGAGGATCAAAGTCGTTCTCGCCAGGAACACAACCATCGGTGGCGCAAGCAATTATTCGGCGGCGGACACTTATTGATCAAGCCTAAGCGGTTTCCTTTCATTCCGAGAGATCTTGAACCACCCCATGCCGCGAATCAAGATGCCGTCCCGTAAGTATGATGGCACCTCGCAGACCCGGACGATCATGTGGCCGCCTATGAGGGGCACATGTACTTATACACTCGGGTGGACGCCATCGGTGTAAAGTTTTCCCATCTACTTTAACAGGGATCGCTCGGACGTGGTTTAAAAGCATCGTGGCCGGTAACGTTTCTAGTTTTTCTCGGCTTTCATCTATGTTCAGCACCCACTTCGTGAGTAACAGGCGCCGCGAGCGCACAACTGGCGAGTTGTTATCAATCAAGCAAAGGGAAAATGAGAGCCTGCGAGATTTCGTGGGCCGTTTTAATGCTGAGGCGGTCACCATTCCCCGCCTTCAGCAGGACGTGGCCGTGTTAGCTTTGATGACCGGGCTGAGGGAAGGGTCCGCATTTCGAAGTTATCTGGGCCGTAAAACCTTCACATCCCTTGAGCCGGTCTTAAGGAAGGCAAACGACTTCATCAGGGGGGAAGAGTTTGACAAGGCCGTAAGCAGCCAAAGTCGTGAGCAGGAAAAGAAGAAGGATGACAAGCGCGAGAGAGAGAAAAAGGTCGCGAAAATGACCGCGGTCGGGATGAAAGAAAGCAGGAGTCAAATGTGGTCAAGAAGGGAAATGACCGCGAGAAGAGTGACCGTGAAAGGTTCGAGTACAAAGATAAATTTGATACATATACGCAGCTCACGGCCTCAAGGGCTCAAATATATCAGATGAACAAGGACAGTGATAAATGGCAACGTCCTAAACAAATGTTTCATAAAACCGTGACAAGAGCAAGTGGTGTGACTTTCACGGTGATCACTGGTCACACTACCGAGAATTGCGAGGCACTTGAAGGATAACCTAGAGGATCTGATAAGACGGGGTAACTTCACTCAATACAGGGCACAATCAAAGGACGGAGACGTGGTAAAACCTAACAACCGGAACGTGCAATCGCGGATTGCTGAGATTCACGTTATAAGTGGCGGTCCAATTCACGGCGGTAGCGTCAATGGGGCAAGGCAAGCCCGAAAGAATTCGGGCACCGGAGTCAATTTCAATGAAAGCATGCGGTGGAGAAGGCCATCAGTAATGCCCGCCATGTCTTTCACGGTTGAAGATGCAAAGCATGTCGTCTACCCCCATGATGACCCTCTGGTGGTCACGCTGAAGGTGTCAAATTGTTTGATCCACAGAATCCTGGTAGACGGAGGAAGTTCCGCAAACATTCTGTATTTCTCAACTTTTGAAAAGTTAATGATTGGCCGGGAACATCTGAAGCCTGTGCGTTACCCGGTGATAGGTTTCACGGGGCGTCGGTGATTCCGGAGGGCCCGATAACCTTACCGTCGAGTAGGGGAGGATGAGAACGCCTGGGGATGTGATGGCGGAGTTTCTAGTGGTTGACGTGCCTCGGAGCCTATAACGCAATTATCGGACGCCCTTTCATCCATGACGTCCAAGGAGTTGTGTCGACCTATCATTTGACTATGTTGTACGTTTCCAATCTCGGGACGACAGCAAAGTTAAGAGGAAATCAAGAAATGGCGAAATCATGCTACCTAACAGCATTAAAGCAACCGGCAAGGAGAGTGCCGGTAGAAGAATTGAATCCGTCAACAAGGAAACAAAGGCGAGCCCGTAAGAGGGCTCGGCGAATGAGGAAGGGCCCGAGAAAGGGGATGAGGAGATGGATGTTTTAATGGAAGAGCTGGAATCCAGGCCTGATGATACTCCAAGGCCCAAGCCGGATGGAGAAACAAAGCAGGAGATGCTAGCAGATGATCCGGCGAGGACAGTGGGTCGTCGGACATGACATGGACCCAAAGGTCGGGGTCAACTCGGTGACTCTCCCTACGAGAAAACGCGGACGTCTTCGCGTTCTCGGCGGATGAGATGCCGGGAATTGACCCAGCCGTGATGGTACACCGTCTAAATGTTGACAAAGACTATCCAGGCCTGTCAGCGGAAGAAGCGCAATTTTTCGGCCGAAAAGAACAAAGCCATTAAAGAGGAGGTTGATAAGCTATTGGCGGTGACTTTATTGAGCCATGCGACTACCCGGAGTGGTTGGCCAATGTAGTCATGGTAAAGAAAACTAGCGGCCGAGTGGAGGATGTGTGTGGACTTCACAAACCTCAATAGAGCTTGCCCAAAAGATTGCTACCCGTTGCCGAGAATAGACCGGCTAGTAGACTCTACTAGCGGTCACGCATTGTTAAGCTTTATGGATGCCTTCTCGGGCTATCACCAGATCAGCTTGCTCGAGGCCGATAGGAAAAAAGCTGCGTTCATCACAGATTGCGGAGTATATAATTATAAGGCAATGCCGTTTGGGCTCCGTAATGCGGGGGCAACCTATCAAAAGCTAGTCGACAAAGTCTTCGCGGATCAGAGGGGGAGAAATATTGAAGCTTATGTTGACGACTCCATCGTCAAGAGTAAAACTGACCGTCAACATTTGGACGATCTGGAAGAGACCTTCAGAACTTTGAGGAAGTATAAGATGAAGCTCAACCCAAAGAAATGTGTTTTTGGGGTGAGAGCGGGGAAAGTTCTTAGGCTTCTTGGTCAGCAAAAGGGGGATTGATGCAAACCCAGACAAAGTCCAAGCCATTGTCGACTCGCCTGAGCCTAGAAGCGTCAAGGATATTCGGCGGTTAACAGGGAGAATGGCGGCCCTCACTCGATTCATTTCAAAATCAGCAGACAAAGCTTTGCCTTTCTTTGCCCTGCTAAGGGGGAATAAGAAGTTCGAGTGGGGAGAGGAGCAAAGCAAAGCATTCCTGGCGGTAAAAGAGCATTTAAAGAAGCTACCAACCATTACAAGGCCCGAGACGGGAGATGTATTACAATTGTATATCTCGGCTTCACCGAAGACGATCGCGGCCGTGTTATTGGTAGAAAAAGAGAAGAAGGCAAGCAGCCCAATCTATTTTATCGCCCATATTCTTAACGGTCCGGGAGAGCCGTTATCAAGCGGTAGAAAAAATGGCCTTGGGCGTGGTAATAGCCGCCAGGGAAGCTCGGACCATACTTCGATTGCCATCCCATTCAAGTTTTAACCAACCGGCCCGCTAGAAAAAGCATTGCGAGAAGATGGATAGTTCGTAGCTTCTTTGAAATGGGCCGTTGAACTATCGGAATATGAGATACAGTACAAGCCCAGGACCGCTATCAAAGCACAGGCCCTGGCAGACTTTATCGTGGAAGCCTCATATGAGGAGGAAGAAGTGGAGCAAAAGGAAGTCCGGTCGCTGGAGGTCGACGGATCATCCGCCGCTAGCGGATCCGGAGCGGGTATAGTGATGACCACCTCGAAGGAAATTCGTACCCGACGCCATCAAGTTCGCCTTCCCGGCTCAAACAACGACGAGATATGAAGCGGCAATTGCCGGATTGAGAATGTGTTTGGCAGCGGGTGCTAAGAAAGTGTCTTTAAAAACGGACTCACAATTGGTGAGCGGCCAGCTGAAGGGAGAATTCGAAGTCAGAGAAGCCAACATGCAAAAATACGTTGAAAAGGCCAAGGAATTGATAGCTCAACTGCATCATTTTGAGATTCAAGCGGTACCTAGGGCCGAGAACACAAAAGCGGACGCGTTGTCCAAGTTGGCAAGCTCTGACTCGTTTAGCATTGATAGAACCGGTCACGGTTGACATCTTGAAGGAAAAAAGCATCACGTAAAAGGTCGTAGCAGTCAGCAAGGTATAAACCGGCGAGGAGAATGGTTTAGTGAGTTGGTGGCGTACAAATTGACCGGGACGCTTCCGAGTAATCCTTCGTCTGCTAAGAAATTGAAACGACAAGCAAGCTGGTACGTCATATACCAAAATGAGCTATACAAGAAATCATTCAGTTTACCTCTGCTTAAATGCGCAACCGCATGGGAATCTGCGAAGATCCTTGAAGAAATACATGAAGGTATATGCGGTAACCATATTGGCGGAAAGGCTCTGGCACTAAAGGCATTGAGGGCGGGATTCTATTGGCCAAGTATCTTTGGCGGATTCCCGGAGCTATGTTAAGAAATGTGATAAGTGCCGGAGATACGCTCCCGTCATTACAGAGCCGCCCAACGATTTGCGGCCAATCCTATGCCCAATCCCGTTCGCACAAGTGGGGAATGGACATCTTGGGACCGTTCACCACAAAGAATCGGGGGGAGAAAGTTCCTAATAGTGGGAATTGATTACTTCACCAAGTGGATAGAGGCAGAGCCGACAGCGAAAATCAAGGCAAATCAGGTCAAGAAATTCATCTGGCAGAATATTATGACAAGATTTGGGATCCCCATGGCGATCGTCTTTGATCATGGCGTCCAATTCGATTGTCGACCTGTACAGGCCTTCTTAACAGAATTTCGGGTAAAATTTGCATACTCAGCCGTTTGCCACCCTCAGAGCAACGGGCAAGGCAGAGGCCGCGAACAAACGGATCCTAAACGCCTTCAAGAAAAAGCTAGATGAATTCAAAGGGGGATGGGCCGATATGGTACCAAAGTACTATGGTCAAAACGAACAACGAGAGAAAGAAGCGACGGGAGAGAGCCCATTCAAGTTGGCCTTCGGCGCGGAGGCGGTGTTGCCAGTAGAGGTGGGGTTACCCTCTTACCGGATCAAGCACCATGATCCGCAAAGAAATGACCGAGCACTTAGGGAAGACCTAGACTTCTTGCCGGAAACAAGGCTCGGGCGTAACCGAGAGCGGCCGCTTACAAAGACGAATCGGCAAGGCTTACAATAAAAAAGTCATGGAGAGGCCATTAAATGTTGGCGACTGGTCCTTCGCGAACGGCGGCCACCGGCAAAGCGCATGTTGAGGGAAAGGCGATCGCTAACCTGGGAAGGCCCCTACATCGTAGCCAAGAAGATTGCTCTCGGTTCCTTCATTTTAAAGAGCATGGATGGCAAGGAGCTTAAAAATTGTTGGAATGCTAGCGTCCTAAAGAAATACTATGTTTGAGTTGCTAAATGTAATAGGCCTAGAGCCACCCTTAGTCGCTTAAATAATACAAATTTCTGTCAGCAGTCCATAAACTGCTATTATTTTCATGCGCATCAATCAAAAGCCATATGACAGGCCCAAAGTACGTAAACGGTCATATGACAGACCTAGTACGAATCAAAAGCCATATGACAGGCCCAAAGTACGTAAACGGTCATATGACAGACCTAGTACGAATCAAAAGCCATATGACGAGCTCAAAGTACGTAAACGGTCATATGACAGACCTAGTACGAATCCAAAGCCATATGACAGGCCCAAAGTACGTAAACGGTCATATGACAGACCTAGTACGAATCAAAAGCCATATGACAGGCTCAAAGTACGTAAACGGTCATATGACGGACCCAAGTACGAATCCAAAGCCATGACAGGCTCAAAGTACGTAAACGGTCATATGACAGACCTAGTACGAATCAAAAGCCATATGACAGGCTCAAAGTACGTAAACGGTCATATGACAGACCTAGTACGAATCAAAAGCCATATGACAGGCCCAAGATGCGTTAACGGTCACATAACGGACCAAGCACCAAAACCAGCCATATGACAGGCCAAGGTGCGTTAACGGTCACATAACAGACCAACTACATTTAAAAAAAAAAAAAATACATATGACGGCCAATAACAGAAACGCAAAAGTACTTTCCATAGAATAAAAGCTACTGGCTTGGCGGCCAACTACAACAAAAAACAATGGCGGCCAATAAAAGGCTTTCAGTCGGAGTCAAGTACTTTCAGATTAAAAACAAGAAATCAGTGTACATACGCCAAAATGGGCCGAATAAAGTGTTGATCAAAATACACAAAATAATACAAGCTATAAACTATTGGAAGAATACGAAGAGCTGAGAGAAGGCCGCCAAAAACTTCAAGAAGGGGGGGCATCTTGATCATCTTGCTCCGCCACATCACGAGGATCCGCATCCGCTATAGCATCCTCGTCGACAAACTTGGGATCCCCCTCGAATGGCGACAAATGTTGGCCGGCGGCATGAGCCTCTTCAATCACATTCCAGTCCAAACCCTGGAATGGTCTTGCACCACGCACCTCATGGCGGCCGCCCAACCACCATCGTACCTCTTGTGGAGAACCGCCGCATAATCATCGGATTCTTTGGAACTCAACGATAGCTCGAGCCCTTGATTGTGCCTTGGCGTCCAATACCGCAATCTCCTTCTCGAGTTAGCGGTCTCAAGAGCCTTGGTCAATGAGTTAACATTCTCCTCGGTCTCTTCCAATAAGGCGGCCCTAGATCTCGGCGTTGCCGGCTCATCCTCCGGGGGCCGCAACTCGCTTTGTCTTTGCCGACAGCTTACCCTCTGTCTCCTTCAACGAGATCTTGGCAAGTTTCCAAAGAGCGCTTATAGGTGTCCGCCAACTTCGATACTCAATATATTGCTCAATCGGCTCAATGGCAGCATTGTTGACCTCGCGAAGATGAAAATAGTGTCAAGACAAGAAAGCGACGTAAAGCGAAAACGAATAAAAAAGTAACAAAATACATAAACGTACCCACAAGTTGGTCGTGAGCCAACCTAGCAATTGGAGTGATCGGGGACCCGTTGGCCTATCAACCGGCAGGTGCATGCCCTTGCGAATGCGGTAGGCAAGGATGCCACCGTTCTCGGGGATGCTCGGCATACGGCGACTCATCTTCCCCGACGTCCCGGCCCGGTGATAAATCTTGCCGAGAACGACGGCCGATGGGCAAAGGAAGCCGCCATAGCTTCGCTCGGCGGCACCTCTTTTTCTCAATCCACTCATTAAACCGAGAGAAAATACCGGGAGAAATGTTGGAGAGAAAGCTAGGCATGGTAATCGGCTCCGGATCTTTTCACGGATGGAAGAGTAAGAGCACTCGACAGCCAGGAAGCGCCGCTCACGTGTCCGGGAGCGAGAGGCCGGATAGCTCGCTCCTGGACCCCGGAACATCCGAGGCCGTAACCCCCACCGAGCGTCGGGCGTAGGCGAAGAAGCGGGGGCCCTCCACGGCTTTGCCTTTTGTTGGCAGATGTGTCCGCGGCGACTTGCTCGCGAGGCCGCCTCTCGTTTCCACCACCCCGGCAACAGCCGGGAAGTGGAAGACCTAATCGGGACGGGGGCGAAATCGGCCGCCCGGTGAGCGAAGCAGCCGATCGTAACATTTTGGGAGGGAACGCGAATAATATTCGCCCCCGCGACCGCGACGAATATTTTGAGGGCCGTGACGATTCCCTCCCCGGCGGCCGTTAGTAATCCCGTGCATAGTCTCGTAGTCCTGTGGGGGAGCAGGGGGTAAGTTGGTTAACGGTTTGAGGTTCCCGTCCACAGCTAGGACGTCGAGATCAAGAAAGTCAAAACCTGCAATTGACAAAAAGCACATTAAAAAAAAAAAAAAAAAAAAAAAAAAAAAATCATCGGTTGGACCGACCCGACATCAACACTCACCATTTTCATGAGTTGGACTGAGCAGCAGGGCCGACAAGGGTTTGTTCCCCAGGATATACTTGGAATGAGGAATCCAATATTTAGGCTCTTTAACCCTCGCCTCCTTCCCGTCCTCATAGGTGACTAGATAGTCCTCTGTATCGAAGTAGTCGAAAGCCGCTAACTCTTCCTCAGTTAGCGGAGTAAGGGGTAAATGCTCCATACGCGGAAGAGGCTCAGTGAAATGACGACGCACTGGATAATCCTCAGGAACTCGTAACCAAAAGAAAGCATCCTGCCACCCTTCAAACCAGTCATTTTTGGCTGAAACGTCATCTTCTTGTCGGACGTCATTAACGACCACCAACCCGCCTTGCCGGGAGGATCCATTCTTCTTCAGCCAGTGAATATGGCGGAATAAGTTCAAAGTTTGCGGAAAATCCAGAAACGCACAACCCATATGTACGCGATCAAATTTCGGACCGCCAAAGGAGTTAACTGAGCCAAGCTCACGTTGAAAGCGTTTAAGATCTTCACCAAATAAGAATCCAGAGGGAAGCGGAGACCAAACTCGAAATGGTGAGTATATACGGCCACGTGACCGGGAGGACACTCCGTCACAATGGCCCCCTCTGGTGGAACTACCAACCGGTAACCCGACGGAAAACAATATAAATCCCGTGCAACTCTAGGGTAACCCTGGATCAATGGCGTCCCGACGCCAAGGCAAATCAATCTCAACGCCGATAGGACCAGGCACCGAAATCATCCAGGCAGCCATAAAGCCTCGTAACCGAGTCCGGTCTCAATATCCTCCATCGGATTCGAACCGTCGACCCTTAATTCGGCAGCACGGGAAGATTCCCCGACCGCGTGAGCAAGATAAAGGTACGGAAACGTCAATGTTTGCGTTCGCTGAGTCAACTGCATCCCCGTAACGCGAACTGCAGGATTAACAGCAGCGCGACGATGATAAACGGTCTCTTGGCGAATCATAACGGTAGCAATGGAATCACTGTCGTCACCTAAATCAATAATATGAGGGTTAGGGGCCGCAGATCGCTGTAAACGATCAAAAAAGTCGGTCGTTACCTCCACCCCAAAGCATCCGCTAAGCTATCCAGCCAAGCATGCTCTCTAAGTGGTACTACATCAAGGCCAGGAGCGGCATCAGCCGGAGGATGCCTAACGGATCGTCTAGCGAGAATTTGATGCCTAAGCTCCCTAAGAGTTTGCCGGTCACCACTCTGGCTAGCGGATAGATATCTCCTGGTCAGACTATGCTCCTCAGGGGTAGCAGGGTCGTTAAGGAACTTGGATCTCATCTCTTTTTCTCTTTCAGCTGTTAAGGGAATGTCCGACAACAACCTAGTTCTTCCCACATGGTTAGAGCTGGAAGAAGGCTCGCTATCGGCCAGGGGAGAGGAAGGCTCACTTTCGGTCATAAATGCATCACTAGGGGTATTCTGGCTATCAGACTGGTCCGACATGATAAAAATATAAAAAGAAACTTTAAGCTTGGAAAAGAAATGGAGAAATACCTGGAGAAGTAAAATCGCTGGGAGAGATGAAGGCAAGGGGCAAAAGGTCGCCGGAAAAGGCGAACAAGAATTCCAAGGAATGAATTAGCGTGAAAAAGCCCGAGCCTGAGCGAAAAGACCACCGGAAATGAAGAACTGCCACCGGCGAAACTCAAACTTAAAATCTCAGAAAAAACCCAGAAAAACTTCTTCAAAGGAATGGCGAAATTCTTGGTACTCGTAAAAACCGGAAAGAAAAACTAAGAAATTTGACAACTTTTCGAGGTAATTTGAGCACAGGAAAGGGGGTATCTAAGCAACTCGAGCTTCGGGTATGGAGGTTTCGTCAGAAGGAAAATGGAAAAGGAGAGAGAAAGCTTTGAGAATAAAGGTGAAGAAATCCAAAAAGGACAACTACTTCAATATAAGGCATGAATGAACGGCTGAGACTGAAAGACCTCTCAACTCCCTCTCCAGATTCATGCCAAGTGTCACAACATGGTAAACCCTAACAAAGTAATGGGCGGGATTTTCGGAGGAGTAATCATTAACTTTTCAAACTCTTTCAACTCCCTACGACAACACGTGGCACCCAACGAATGAACTTCCCCAAAAAGTAGAGCACGGCAACAATGATTCGCGTCTATTGACAACATCCTTAGCGGTCAAGACCCCAAAAGATCTTTGGGGGGCTAGTTGTATGGGTATAACCCCAAGTATGTTGGCGGACCCCAAGTAGTGGATCCGCGAACACTTTACGGGGCGCCAAATACTTTATGTCGCCCAGTGCTCTATCAAGTCGGTACATCAACATGGTCCGACAACATTGGCGGTCGCCTAACAAGACAAAATAAGGGAATCTTCCCAATCGTCAAAAGCATCGCAGCCCGTACACGTGTAGAAGGATTACGCACCGTCAGGTGAATAGTACTTCTATAAATAGCCAAATAGTACTATTCTGCAGGGACATTCTCTCACACTCATAATTCTTATCTCTCTCTCTCTACTTTCTCTCTCTAAACCCTATTTGGGCACGTGCTGACTTGAGCGTCGGAGGGGGTTTCCTCGCATCCCCCCCGAGGGTAGTTCACGTTTGCTTCTTGTGCAGCTATTCACTAGCGGAGCTTACCCAAATCTTTGGCGGACTTCTCTCAAGACCGCCAACCGTTTCAACACCGAAACACCTCCTTTCTTCGAGCTTGGAATCAGCATAAAGGGGTACTCACAGGTCGAATTGGTTTCTCATAGCACACAAAGCAAGAATCTTTTGGGTCAACATTAGAAAGAGATTGATTACATAGTTTATAAAATACTTCCTTCGTTACGAAATAGGTGAAACGTTTCCTCCTTTTATGTGAGAGTTTTTTGAGAGAATTGTTTCACTTATTTTAGAAAGGAGGAAGTATAACTTTGTTTAGCTCATGTAAGCAAGTTATGGTCGTAATAGTAGTAATATAAATACAAGTAAAAAATAATTCTTCCTAACCGGTAGCAATTCGCTTAATATTTAATACAAAAAACGTGTGGCATTATGATTTGAATTTTGAATTTTCCAAGTTTGACACTTTCAGGCAGTCAAATTCCGGGTAAAAAGTCCGTACCACCTTTATTTTTAATTAGATGAAAGGAGAAATAACATTAGAAAACTTCATACTACTCAAAGCAGTACGTATTATATAAGCAGTTAATTAAGCCTCTAATAATCCATAACTGGATCAATGAAAATGGCATCTTCCAACAAGATTTCCATCATTCAAATTACTTTACTCATTGCTTTGATGACAATACTAATTACAACCTCCGAAGTAGAATCAAAAACATTCTTTAACCTTACACGTACGCTCTAATTCTCTAATATCCCTACTTTTTCTTTGTTTGCTGAGCAGCTGGAAGTATTAATTTCTAGTTATTACTCTAGTACTTATTATTTGTGAATTTGTGACGCAAATTATTCAATTTTTTAACATGCAGCTAGACGCGACATAACCGATGTTCCAGCAGACGGCAATTACCGTATCAATGATGCCGCACGCACTCACAACTTTGGTAAGCTGCAAAAGCAACCTGAAAACCTATTTTTTTTTTTTTAAATGAACCAGTTGCTGGATTGCAATACTTCACCTAAGAGAATAAACTGATAGAATGATTTTATCTTGGGGTATCAAATAAGTGCATTAATTAAATAAGTTTGAAGGGATAAATAGTGTAGTATTATTTCAATAAATTAGAAGAGGTAAGTAATAGAAAAAAGTATAAGTAACCTATGGTACTCTACTCACTAGAGATATACATTACTGTATACTCAGTGTATACTCCAACTTATCAAGATTTGTAAAAAATAAAACTTATTAAGATTAAATATTTTTTTTATTGTTTATCTCTAATTGGTATATTAGATTATCCACACAATATGACAGATGTAGAATTTTCATGAATTAATCTTTTTGATGGCTTATGTTGTGTGTACTACTTTATACTACATATTACCTGTAGTTTTTTTTAAGTTGGTAAGATGAAATATCATATGAACCGACACCCGCATTGCGTATAACCAAGTAGGGTTTGCGGCCGACTCTTGCTTGGAGGGAGGGGATGGTAAGGGAAACCTCACCCCCAAAGAGCCCGTAGCGGGGTTTGATCCCATGACCTTGAAGTTATAAGGCCAAACCTTTACCACTAGGCCAAGCCTTACTTGGTCTACATATTATCTGTAGTGCCATAGTGGTAATTAATTTAAATACCTTATGGCTTGTAAATGCCTTTATTTCTCATATAATACTTCCTATGTTTCTTGTTATATGCAACAAATGCACTTTTACACATCCCGAGACATTACTTTGACCACAAATATCTATAATTACATATAAGTAAAAATTGAAAAAATTACATATTATGAAAGTATGTCATGCGATAAATCTAATAAGATCCACTTGACTATGTTTTTCATTATGTACAGATCACAAATCTTAGTCAAAGTGATAAGTGTGAATAGTGAATAGTGCATTTATTGCATTTTAAAAGAAACGGAGGAAGTAATTAACGTCATTATTCCGCATCTGTCGTAAAATTATAGGCAAATATTTGTCTTCTCTACACACCACATACTGTTTGATAGTTGAATTTCATATATATCTTATAAACCAAAGCTATCTGAGCTTGAGTCGCTCTCAAAGTCATATACTTTAACTTCATTCTTTTATTATCTGGATTTGGTCTTACACTAATGAGCAGGGGTACAAAATTATGTACAATATTAGGAAATTCATAAAATATAAATTGTGGGACGGATTAGCATATTTTATTTCGAAAGAGTAATTATAATTTAGCTGACACATTGTTTTGCTTTTGGCTAGGTTTTCCACGAAAATGCCTTAAAGCACCCAAATATTGTGGTGAGAGTTAGAGGTGTCAATTCAGTTCAACAGTTCAGTTATGGTTATAATCAAACAGTTTAGTTGATATCAGTTCAGTTTGTACCAGTTGAAATAATTAACAGTTCAGTTCAGTTCAGTTAACAAACTTTTCGGTTCAGTTTAATTCAGTTTTTTTCCTTTCCATTTTCGGTTCGGTTCAGTTGCATTTTAAATCGTTTTATCCCAAACAGTTAAACCAACCAACGGTTGAATCCATAGCAGTTAAAATTTGTTGCGGTTATTTTCAGTTTCGTTTCGGTTAATTTCAGTTATTGACGAAAACCACATAACTTCGGCGATAATCGCATCGGTTCGGGTAGAAATTAATCACATTCTTGTATTTGTTCGGGAAAAATTGAGCTTCGTGTCGGGTTTTAGTTGTATGCAAATCACATCATATTTGGTTAAACGTCTCATATTAGTATAAATCCTTATAAACTTTCTCGAAAGACGAGTTAGACATTTCTTAAAAAGCCGATTAGATCAATGTCTTACTATAAATATATTAGATCAATGGATTAATATAACTATACTAGTTATTAAGCTCTATGCATTTGAAAACTGAAAACATATAATCGACGTAAAATAAGTTAATATTGGATTTGATCAAGGTATCTATGTGAATCGAAAAGTTAAATCAAGATAACAATACTCCATTTAAATTAATCATTAACAAGTTATATTTTTAATTTGAAACTCATATATCTGAGCCAAATTGAAAGAAATTGATATTAGATTAGATGATTGTATCAACATAAGTCGATAAAGTAATTGAAACACAAAAGATTTACTTGAATTGAAATATGTTGTTTTTAGAACGAGTGTATCAATGTAAGTCGATAAACTAATTCAAGATAATAACAACAATGTACTTAAGTTAATCATCTTTAAGTTGAATTCATTTTAGAACCGGAAGCATATAATTCAGTTGCAACAAATGTAAAACAATGTAACTGGTTCAATATAAAAATGCTCCACTTAAGTTAATCGTCTCTAAGTTAAATTCATATTGAAACTCAAAACATCTAATTTGAACTGAAACAAGTTGATATTGGATTATATCGATGTATCAATTTAAGTCGATAAGCTAATTCAAGATGACATAAGTTCGTTTTAAGATAATTGTCATTACGTTGTATTCATTTCGAAACTTAACAGTCAATTGAATTAAAATGAGTTGTTATTGGATAAGATTAATGAATGTATCAATGTAAATTAATTAAGTTAATTGAAGATAACAATACTCTAAAGTAATAGTCTTTAAGTTCAATTCGTTTCAAAACTCAAACTATCTAATTGAATTAAAACAAGTAGTTAATTATTGGTATTATATCGTATTAAACCTTATTGCTTATTAGCAAGATGATATGAAGCGAAAATTCGTATATGTAGTATACTATAAGGTCTATTACCGACTAAGGCTTGTTATAACTTGTACAAGTTCACTTAAGTGAATACAATCATATTATTACATAGCTGAGTAATTATTAGATAAGTTTAATGTATCGATGTAAGTCGATAAGGTAATTGAAGAATCCAAAACACTATTTTAGTTCATTTTCTCTATGTGGATTTCATTTCAAAAAAATAAACATCTAATTGAACTGAAACAATTCCTTCTTTAGATAAGATAAATGTATCAATGTAAGCAGATAAGCTGGTTCAAGATAATAATACTCAATTTAAGTTATTTGTCTTTATGTGAAGTGTATTTCGGAAATAAAAACATCTTATTGAACTGAAGTAAGTTGTAATTCGCATAAGATCAGTGTATCAATGTTAGTAATAAGCTTATTCGAGATAACAATACTCCATTTAAGGTAATCATCATTAAGATATAGTCATTTCAAAACTTTAAACATCTACTTGAATTGAAAGAAGTTATTATTGGATTAAACGAATGTATGAATGTAACTCGAAAGACTATTGTAAGGTAACAATACTTCATTTAAGAAGCTAATAATATTTAAGTTATATTCAATCCGAAACTCAAAACATCTACATGAATTGAAGCAAAATATTATTAGATCAGATCAACTCATCAAATGTAAGTTAATAGAATAAAAAGAAATAAACAAAAAATTAGGTTAATTGTCATAAAGCTAACTTCACTTTAGAATTTAAAACTTATAATTGAATTGAAACTAGTTGTTATTATAATAGATCAATGTATTAATTTGATTAATAACAATAGTATGTAACAGTATTAGTGATAGTAATAATAAAAAGTAGTAATAATAATAATAGTCCTAGTGGTCTTAATAATAATTTACTAGGATAGTTTGTCTTCTTAAGGCAAAATCCAAAACCAACTAATGTACAAAATCTAAACCGTTAAATCATCACAATCAAAGGCACACAAGAGAACAACACAAAGCACATGGATCATAGATATTAGCCATTGGATACAAACTATAAAACAAGCTGAACCATTAGATCGTCCTTTAATCTCTCAAGTTTCACCTTCTTCACCATCTCTCTCCTTCAAACCTATCTCCCACCCAAAACCCTACTAAAACTCCCACTCTTTTTCTCTGTTTCTCTCATTGCTCCTCCCTCCATCTTCGTTTCCGGTTCACTCTGCCGAAATTCGACCACCACCACGCAGGCCTTCGCCGCTAGCACGCTTCCCTATGTCGCTGCTCTCTCTCTCTCTTGCTCCCGTTGCACCCCTACATCGCGCCACCATCGCAGTCGTGCCACTACCATAGCCCTGCTCTTTTATTTTTACTTCTTTGCTAGATCTGAGACTTTTGGTTGTTATTTTTGAGTTCTTCTTTGATTTTGGGATCTAATTTGAGTGGTTTGATTCAAGATTTTTGTATTTCTCATTTTTGTTTGTCCCACTTTTGGTAAAATAAATAGTTTGTATTTGTTTTAGAGAAGGAAATTTAGTTTTCCATAAGAGAGAGTAGGTAGGTTCGATTTCTAGGAATTTTCGGTTGTTTAGTTTGATTTTTTTTTTGTCCTTGTTTTGCTCTATAATCTATAATCAGTAAAAACTTTGGTCCTTCTTTTGCTCTAGAATGCTGTGAGATCGTTTTATGGAACTCGTGTTCTTTTCGCATATGTTCTTATTTCCTCAACCCCAGAAAAAAACCAAGCTCCGGGCAGCAACGAGACAGAGTGCACGAGAGAAAGAGGACAAAGGAAGCAGGGCGGGAGGTTGCGGCGGCCGATTGGTGGTCGAAGGCAGGCGGTCGATTGGTGGTCAGAGAAGAAGAGGAGATGAGTGGTGGGTTGGGTCCTTGGGCAGCAAGGTGTCTTTGGCCATCAATGGTTTAGGGAACATCTCCAAGAAGAGAGATCTCCAAGAAGAGAGGAGAAGAAAGAAGAAAATAGGGGGAAGGGGGCTGCCGTGGTTTTGGGTTTCTTTCTCTTTGTTTTTTTTTGTTTTATTTTGCAAACTTTACACTAATTCATCACTTCTTGTTGTTAATTTTATTAATCTTATTTCCTACCATGTAACTTATTAATAGTTTGGTTTATTTAGAAGCTCAAAATAATTCAAAACTGAACTTGCTTAACTAAATAATTATTAAACGAAAAATTAACTTTCTTAATTATGTTATTAAACATGTTTTAAAGTTTCATAATATTACGGTATAAGAACTGCTTAAGCAATCATAAGGCGCCTATAAATACATGTCAAGTTATCGAGGTTGAGAGGGAAGGTTGATAGCATACACTTATGGCTTTGTTAGGAGGTAGTAGATAGAAATCATGGTGTTCATGTAAATGTGTAATATCCTCTTGTTCTTAGGAAGATCCCATCATGGGTATTTATTACCAATCAATACTTTATCTGTATAGGATTGTGAATCCAAGTCAAATTTTCATTGAATTAAAGAAAAAGTTATGAAAGAAACAAAATTATAATTGAAATAAATAAACTTATCATCGAAATACTTTATCTGTATAGGATTGTGAATCCAAGTCAAATTTTCATTGAATTAAAGAAAAAGTTATGAAAGAAACAAAATTATAATTGAAATAAATAAACTTATCATCGAAATAAAGTTATAGTATCTCATATTTTTGTAAAAGTTTGATGGATTTGAAAATATCAATTTATCACAAAATAAAGCTATATTGTCATAAATTTATATATTAATAATAAAAATATCATGATAAATTTACTTGTGAGAGTACTAATACAAAATTATCACGATAAAATTTGTAAATTGGAGTACTATCATGAATTTGGGTAATATCTAGATTCAGTTCGGGTACAGTTAAAAATCAGTTTAAAACAATTTTAGTTTAAATCAGTTTCAGTTCAGTTTCAGTTTCAGTTTGAATCAGTTCAGTTAATTCAGTTAAATATTCAGTTCAGTTCAGTTCAGTTGATCGATCAACTTTTCAGTTTTTCACAGTTATTTTCAGTTACAGTTTGTTTCAGTTCAGTTGCAGTTCAGTTGCAGTTCAGTTTTGGTTTTTCATTTACAGTTTATTTCAGTTTCAGTTCAGCATTTTTCAGTTGATTTCAGTTACAGTTATTTCCAGTTCAGTTTAATTCAGTTCAAATTTCAGTTATTTCAGTTCAACCAGCAGTTCATTAACCAAACTGACAGCTCTAGTGAGAGTTCCCCTAATTATCCTCAGAGGAAGCTTTAGTTATCAAGCAGCAGTCACCGATTCTAAAATAAAGTCATCTCACTTTTCTGGAGAGGCGCAATGGAAATTTCAAAGTGATGTAATAATTCAATCACCTGTGAAAGTATTAGGAATACTAGCTTTGAACCCCGTGCGTTGCACGGGTTATTGTTTATTTTATTTTTTTCAAATTTTTATTAACGTTGTTGATTTTTTGTTGTTGTGAAATGAGATTTTCAACACCATTTTATTTTATATACTTCCTCCATTCTTTTCCTATTGTAACAATTACCACTTTGGGTTGTTTTAGCTATTGGAACCATTCCACTTTTGGTAAAGAAAAACAATTATAGTTGACAACATCGCCTTTACTTTATGTTAATAAAACCACCATTAATTACTCAAATTGCCTCATAAAGTTGTGTTTACTTTATTAACGATTTACCTATCCCCTACTCTAGTTAACCCCTACTACCCATTTTGTTTTATTTTCTTAAAAACCATGCCCAAACCCATTGTTGCGGTAGAAGAAAAAGAGAAAGTATTTGTCATTATATTTTAATTTCTAGATTTGTTATTGTAATATATAAATTTTATATTTTTAATGTTCAATTGAATATTGTAGCTAAGTCTATTATTAAATAGTATCCCAATAATTGGTATAATTAACAATAGCTAACATAGTTTTAACATGTAAAATACTCGAACGATACTTTAAGAAAGTAGAGGGTAATAATTTAATAGATGCAGGACAGAAAGAATAGTTAAAAAATATGAGTGTCATCCATAACTTCAACTTTTAATATAGCACATAAGCACTAATGCATATAGAATAGAAGATGAAAAAGCCAAAAAGAAGATCATAATGATGGTATCATAAATAAAAAAAATATATAAAACTAACCTCTATTAATAATCGAAAATATTATTTAAGAGAAAAAATTCTCTTCATCAATCATGACCATATCAAAACTTATCAAACTTACCCATTTTTATGATATGTGACCTCAAATAGTCTAGAAACTCGAACCTTGATTTTCCAATTAGTTTAAGTAGAATTAAGTTTATTGAGAAAAGAATAAGACCTGCCATATAAATATATGAAAAAGAAAAACATAAATAATTATGTATACAACAAATATTTTAGGAATAAAATAATTAGTCAATTACATAATACCTCTGCAATGTCGTTGACAAACTTTCATTTGATACTTCATGTAATGCCATTATGGTATGCTCAAAACTACAGATATGTATTTTTTATCTTTATATAACTCAATTTTTAAAAGTTTGATTTTAATAGACATAACTGCTATTTTCACATATAATACGCTATTTTTATAGTTATTTTTGTATGTATTTAAAATAAAGAATAAATAATATGTTATTGTTCATCTAAATAAATATATTTTCATAAGTTGTAAAACTATGTTGCATATAGAAACATATTTCGAGTACTCTCCGATGGTAAGAAATTTATAATATTGCGAATTATGTAACAAAAGTTATATTCAATTTACATAGTTGAATAATTTAGGTTGTTTATTTAAAATCAGATTGTAATCTTCACTTATTAAAAACACCTTATATGTATTTATATCTATGTTAAACACTATTTTGAAAAAAATTTAAATTAAAAAGAATGACATGTCATGTTTTGGTGGAGCTCTCTATAATATTCTAAGGTTGTTTTTTAAAATCATACTATAATTTTTTCATCGAAAACTCTAATATATATAGATTTTAATTTTTGTTCTAACAACAAAGTTTCCTTAATAAATTTGGTTGCAATACTAAATTGCTTTGGTTCAGTTGAGTAAGGCTGGTGTTTGGATCCTCTAAAGCTCTAAACGAACTCTACAATGTAGAGTTTGAGCAATATCAACCATTGAATAAAAAACCAATGGCTCATATATTATCTTTCCAAAACCCCCTCTATTTTTCTCATCAAAATCCACCCCTTATTTTCCCCCTTCCACCAATATGAGCCTTTGATTTTAAAATATATGGTTCATATACAACTCTACCTTGTAGAATTTGATTAAAACTCTAGAGGATCCGAAACTCGTAAGGCTGAGGTTTTTAAGGATTATATATATGTTTAATCCTGTGAATTGGACCTATGATTAAATGCTATAGTCACATATAGTACACTATAGTTATAGCTATTATTATATTTATCTAAAAGAAAGACTAAATAATGTCTTACCATTCATCTAGTTAAATATATTTTCATGAGTTGTAAAACTATATCGTAAATGGATCTTATTTTGAAGCATAATTCGAGCACTCTCAAATGGTAAAAAATTATAATGTTTTGAATTAGGTAGCAAAAGTTATATTCAATTTACATAATACAATAATTTAGGTTGTTTATTCAAAACGAAACTCTAATTTCTCGTCATGCAAAACTCCTTTTATTATTTTTTAATATATTTAAAATAAAAATTAATGATATGGCAATCCTACGTGGCGCTCTCTATTTCATAAGTTGTAGAACTATATTGTAAATGGATCTTATTTCGGAGCATATTTCGAGCACTATCCAATGGAACAAAAATCATAATATTTCGAATTACGTAGCAAAAGTTATACACAATTTACATAATATAATAATTTAGGTTGTTCATTCAAAACCAAACTCTTATTTTAGCTTATCTAGAACCCCTTATGTGTATTTAAATCTATGTAGAACTCTATTTTTTTTAAAGATAAAAATAAAATTTGATGACATGGCAATCCTACGTGGCGCGTTCTATTGGCTCGAAATCTTGAGGAGCTCCCTATGCTCCCGAAAAGTTCCTCCTTTATTTATATATATTAATTAGGGCATCATAAAGATATGATAATATCTTTAGGATATATTATTATTTAGGAATATATTATGTTATGAATATTTCCAATAAGTATTTGATTAAGATTAGAATAAGATATCTTTTAGAGATAATTACCTAGTAGGAGTCCCTTTGTACTCCTATATATATTGTACTCATTGTTCATTATGGAACACACATCTATAATATAAACTCTTATTGTTTCCTCCCTCCTATAAACTTAACAGAAAGTTTCATGAAAGTAATGGCATGAATCATAATAGCTGCGCAGCAAAGTGAAGAGTTTTTCTCATTTATCAAGAAAGGAAAAATATCTGTATATTACATGCTGATGCTAACACTGTACATATATATAAAGAATAAGAAAAGTGTAAACCTAGTGGACTGTTGGGCCCAATGTACAATAGAAAAATAAACTGAGTCCAGGAGAGAAAGGGACTTAATGTGGGTCATGTGAGGTATACTTAACACCACCCTCAAACTGGAATTCATGGCAGAGTCATGCATATTCCCAGTTTGGCAAGAAGTTGTTGGAATTGAGTGGAAGGAAGGATTTTGGTGAAGACATCGACAAGTTGAGATTGTGTGGGAAGGTAGGTGAGTTGAATGAGGCTTTCAAGCACTTTTTCTCGTGTGAAGTGACAGTCTATGGCAATGTGTTTGGTCCTCTCATGGAAGACTGGATTTTTTGCAACGTGGAGTGCGGATTGATTGTCACAATGAAGGGTTACAGGTTTAAGATGAGTGACATTTAGATCTTCTAAGAGTCTAACTGTAACAGCCCGCACTTCCGAGCCGCTAGCTAATCACACTAAAGATATAGACAAATCTCAGTTAACACTTAATAAACCTCAAATTTACGGAAACATAATCTATAAACGATCCTGGACCTGTGGGTCAGGGCCCACAACAAAACATCCTCAAAACCAAATATCTTATTACAGAATTCATTACTCGATTCCCAAAAAAAAAAGAATATTTAATTCTCAAATAAATATTCAAATACTTCGAGATACAACCTCTGAATCATTAATCTTATTATAATTTCATAACCGAACTCTCTCTTTGATCCTGATACGCTCAAGTTATACGGTGTTTATATTATATTTTGGGTGCTTTTTGCTAAGGGTCTTGATTATAATTGTTGACGTTTGCATATATATTATCCTTAGCGGAAGTTCGGAATTTTGTATATTAATTATAGTTAAAGTTGTAAGTTCCGAGCTCCTAGAAGCATTAGTGTTTGGAACGACTCAACATCGTTATACTTGCCAAGCGTCGCCACATGTTCCAATCAAGCATCGCCGCAAGCCGTAGCCGAGCATAGCACCAAGCCTACTGAGCAGCCAGCATCATCGCCCATCATCGCAAGCCCAGCTCTCGTGCGAGCTTATCGCCAAGCAGCACCGCACGCTCAGCAGCCAAGCCTGCCCAGCGCTCATCGCCCAGCTCGAAGCCCAGCGCTCGCGACTCGCGAGAATCCTCGCACCTCGCGAGCCCTGCCTTCGCACCTCGCGAGGATTGTCGCGACTCGCGACTCCTTGCCCAGGCCATTTTGTGCGGGATGGCAGCGAGCTCTTCGCGACTCGCGACGGTTAAGGCGGTTTGGGGCCACGTTTTGTGCGGGGTTTAAAAGCTTCCTAAAACCTATTTTTGAGAGGGGATGAAGAGGAGAGCCGAAATGTAGGGGTTGGAGCAGCAAGTTTGAGGAGAGAGAGAGGATACTCCTCTCTTCATCTTTCCTTCTTCATGCTCCTCTTTCCATCTTTCCTTCTTCATTCCTCTTTGTTTTTCATTTCTTTGTTCTTCATTTAGTTTTCATTTCTTAGTTTAGTTTTTAGGGATTTCAACTATGGATTTGGTTTTTGCTATCGGATTGTAGCTTGAACTGTTCTTGAACGAGATTAACATGAAGCTTCAACCGTTATCGTGAGATCTTCCTCTCTATCTATTTTCCTTGATTATGTTTCAATTTCTATGCTTGTGATTTATTATTGCATAATTATGCTAGAAACGTTACTAGTTTGATTGTGTAATTAATCTAATGCTAGATTTAAGAATAGAATCGGATTGTTTTATTCTTTTATCAATTTGTAGCAAACTAGGGAGTAACTTAGATGCAGATCGTCTTGGTTATTTCTTAGGGAAATTGAATCAACTGTTGAATGTTTATCGCGTGCATGACATTAGCAGGTCTATTGGTTCTCTGTGTTTATTGTTGCTATTGGATTGAACTTAGACGCTGATCGGACTAGGTTATCCTTTAGTTAGGGTTTTATAGTCACGCTGATCGTGCTATTCAACTAAGAATAAGGAGAATGCGAGATTAGTTCTCGACAATAGATAATTATGGAAATAATCAGAGTGGATGTTCAATGATCGATAATGAATTGAAGTGGATGTTAATCGGATTCAAGATCTTTCCATATTGATTTCTCATTTTGTTTATATGCTAGTTAGTTGTAGTTTAATCATAACTTTTTGAAACCCCCCTTGTTATTAGGTTTCTCGGCCCTTAGCTTAATCTAGGTATTGGATCACGCTGAATATAATATAAAGCTCGTCCCTGTTTCCCTGTGGATACGACCCCTACTTCCATTATACTTGCTTAGTGTGCATGAGAGTAGGAGAAATTTTATCTTTGGTTGGGTGCGGTGCACACGACACTTCCGCACCCACCAGATCCCCTTTGAGTTTTCAACACAAACCTGCGAAATTACCAGCAATGAACTCTGCTCCCACCTGGACAGGTTCCAAGAACAAAATCAGGAAAACTGAGTACACACTGTCCAACCATAATTTATTCTAGTGGCTTAAACACATGAATGTAATTTACCATTTTTCTTTAGATAAGTAGATTCACAATATAGAAATAACACATATTAAGGTAATATAATATACTCTTCCGCATACGAAATAAACATGCTTGGAATGATCTATACAATATTTCAGAATGCATACTAAACTATATAATACCTCATAAATCTTCTGAAAACGAAATATAAAATGTAAGTCTGTCCTGAATATAATTTAGTTCACTTATAATCTGTTTCATAAACACTTTCTTGGTATTACGTCAAAACTCAAACTCCTTTAAAAGCTTCACCAAAACAAAATATATAATTAAATATCAATTCAAATATAACGTGGAGACATAACTCCAGCTAGGAAATCCTTCAGCAACTATTCCTTTTCCTCGGAAGAAAACTCACTCATAAATCATTAGAGTGTCGTAACATATACTAGCTCTTGCAATAAAAGTATAAGAGTTCCATACAAAATTTTAGGAATCAAAATCTACTCTTATAGTTTCCGCCTTGAACAAGTTACTAATTAACCGGGGAAGAGAATACGAATAGAGAGGGGACCTTGTCACCATCTCTAAACTCATGGGGACGTCTCCCCCACTAACCTTGTACTGTTTGCAAGACTTGTTTCCAGGACATGTTCCATCATTCCATATCACACACATTCCACAATGTGTTCATCGCTGCTAATGCAGCATCTTTCCCCATCATTCACGTAATTAGAGTACATAATTTCATAGTTTCACAAATCCATATTTTCTCAATAAACCCAAACTTTCTAATTCTCAAAGTTCATGATCGTTTATGATCAAAACCTCCACTTATAAATCTTCTGATTGTCGTTGCATACCTAAATCATAAGTAAAAACACCATTTGAACAATATTCCTTAATTTGCTCCAAAACCTTTAAATACAACTATAGTTCTGGTCAAAATCAAGTTTGTAAACATATCGAATAGATACTAGCTAGGTTAATAAATTAGAGATCTCATTGTAAAACAACTTACGTATTGAAGATTCTAGCTCAAGTACTCATATCTATAGTTACTCAAAACATCATTTTACGAAATATACTAAAGTCCTATAATTTTGGTTTAAAAACGAGTTCATATAACAATTCCACGAACATACACTCATAAGTTCTAGTGCCTCATCTTAATGATAATTCCAAATATAACTTGATTCTATAAATCTTTCACAACTCATAATCAAAAGTCCAATTAGTAAACTTGTCGAAATTTTAGCTTTTATAATAATCAGGATTTTAATAAATCATATAAATACACAAATAACAACTTTCAGATAATCCATATTTATAATATATAAAAACATATCAAGCTCGACAAAGAATCCATAGAATTATACAAAATACCAATTTCCAGTTCAAAGGTGGAAGGACATGTGTGTACCTTGATACGATTCCCAATAAATCAACATTCTGGATCACCAAATATAGCTCAAACTTCATAAATTATCTCCATAACCATTCTCCAACAATCACCTCCAAACAATATCAACAATTAATATCCATTCTCACAACAATTTATCAAATTTTATTAAAGTTTTGCAACTTAAATTCCTGTGCTTAATCAACTAAAATCCCATGAACATACCCATTTAACTAAATCATAACTCATTGACTCAATCCCAATACCATCTCTCTCACAGTGAGAACGAGACTTAACAACACATAACAAAAGTAACATGTAACTATGATCTCAAATTCTAAATCTCAACTCAATAAACTGATTTTCAGCTTAATATAATCATAATCATTAACCCAATGAATTTCAATCACAACAAACAAACTTAGCCTGTAAATCCAAATATCCAATAGCTAGAAACCAATTCAACGTATATATACGAACACTTAATTTATACCATCTCCTTTTTGAGAACCTTGATATAGTTAAGCTAAATTACCTTTAAGAATATACAATCTCAGGTATTCTTCGTAAAAAAACTAAATTTAAAGCTTTATAAAAACAAAACTGGATAGAAGAAAATAAAAGAAAGTTATACCTCTATTAGTTGAAATATCGATAGTTGTTTCTTGGCACAAGTAATCAAGACCGAAGTTGGATTATGAGAGGAGTTGAGTTGGACTTTTATTCAACACATGAAGCAATGGAACACCACAGTGCGACATGCACACATACAAATCACAGCAACAATGTTGGCAAACAAAGCTAAACATGGCAGCAGCGCAACACAAAGTACAGCAGCAGTGCAGAACTTGCAAAGGGTTTAAGTCATAGCTCCAAACTCCGATTGAAGAAATTTTTAAGCCTAAATTCAATAACTCGAAGAGATCTACAATTTTGATGCAGCAACTATAGGCAGAAACGCACTGCATGAGTGATATTTTGAAGAAACAGAGCTCGTGCAACACTTTATGGCAAAAAACGGAGGAGAGAGAAAATAAGAGTTGGGGTTTTTTTTTTCCATTGAATACATGGTAAAGCTTCAAGAGGCATTTGTGGAAGTTCCAAATCAGTAAAGATTCAATCTTTGGTGGGTTTTCTTGAATTACGCAAGAGAAAGAATTGGATTTTCCTTTAACCATAATAGAAATGAAATTGAAAGAGGAGGAAGAGGACCGTGAATGTGAAGGAAGGAAATTGGGATTTTCTTGGTGAAAATACTAGCATCCCATTTTAGGATGATTATGGGCTTTTAATCTCATTTGGTAGAGCTTGAACAATTGACAACAAAGCATAAGTGTGTCATTTGTACATGGAGACACGAGAGAGAGAAGTGAGGAAATGATTTTTTTTTTCTTTTTTTTAAGCTTAAAATCATTTTTTTCAATATCTTATTTCAATAAAACCTACAATAACATAATTGTGCTTGAAACTTACTTTAGATAATAAATAATGATTTTCAAAGCAATTTCCTATTAATATTAAAGCTTAGTAACTAACAAACATAATTAACTTTAACTAAAACATGCTAAAAAACATGGGCTATTACAATCGATCCAAGTGATCTCACTGGCAGCTTGGGACATGGCACGATACTCTGTCTCAGAGGATGATTTGGAGACAGTGGCTTGTTTTTTTGACTTCTAACTGATAGGAGAGTCGCCTAAGAGAATGACAAAACCAGATAAGGATCTTCGAGTCATGGGGAAAGCACCCCAATCTGAGTCTGAAAAACCTTGGAGAGTGAGATGAGGGGAGCCTTTGAGAAGGATACCTTGACCACTAGTGGTATGAATGTAGTTAATAACATGATGAAGGGCTAAGAGGTGGTTGGAATGTGGTGATGTCATGAACTGACTCAAGAGTTGGACAGAATAGGAGAGGTCTGGTCTTGTGTGGGTGAGAAAATTAAGCTTCCCAATCATATTTCTGTAATGAGTGGGATTAGGAAGAAGATAGCCATCTGTGGAGGTAAGTTTGAGGTTTAGAGGTAAGGGAGTGACTGCTCTCTTAAAAGTCTGTATACCACTGTCTTCCAAAAGCTTTCGGGTGAATTTGCTCTGAGTGAGAATGATGCCCTCAGGTAAGTAGGTAACCTCAATGCCTAAAAAATAGTAGAGTTTGCCAAGATCTTTGATGCTAAATTGAGCATTAAGATAAGATTTGAGAGAGTTGATTTCTTCAGGATCATTGCCCGTGACTAATAAGTCATCTACATAAAGCTTACATTTGTGAGCTTGGAAGAATGCTTCTTGAGGAAGAGAGAATAATCATTGAGGGATTGAGAATAGCCTCTAAGTTTCAAAGCATCAGTGAGCTTGGAAAACCATTGCCTACTGGCTTGTTTCAAGCCATATTAAGATTTAGTGAGTTTGCAAACATGATTATGCGGATTGGGAATGCCTGCAGGCATTTACATATAGACCTCTTCATTGAGGTCTCCATGAAGAAAAGCATTATTCACATCTAATTGGTGAATAAGTCATCCTTCTGCAGCAGCTAGTGCTATCAAACACCTGATGGTGGTCATTCTTACCACTGGAGAGAAAGCCTCATGGTAGTCTATGCCATGAGTTTGATTGAAGCCTCAGGCCACTAGTCGAGCCTTGTACCTCTCAATGGTACCATTAGGTTTGAGCTTAACCTTGTAGACCCACCTGCAACTGATAGCTTTCTTCCCTTTAGAAAGAGCTACAACTTGCCAAGTTTGGTTAGTATTAAGTGCATCTATTTCGTGATGCATGGCATTAATCCAATTTGGATCCTGGGAAGCTTCTTGATAGGTGTTAGGTTCTTTTAGTTTGTGAAGAGTGGCAATCAAGGCATGTGAGGAAGAAGGTAAGTGAGATAACTTGACAAGATTACACCAATGTTTGGGAACGGATAACATGCTAGAGTGAGTGTCCTGGGATACTTCTGGGATGCTGGTGATATAGTCACTTAGGTACGAGGGAGGCCTGCTGATGCGCTCACTCCTTCTGGTTGGTAGAACAAGAGGGCGTCATGGAGGTGAAATCGGGAGAAGGGATGATAGACGTGGAATTGGTTGGAGTGGTTACCGGTGAGGAATGTGAAACAAGGGTAGGAGAGGAGTCTCGAGAGAGTTGAAAAGGGGGTAACGGGATTGTGATGGGGTGTGGACCCTATGTCGGGATGTTTGGTTGTTGAGCAGAGGAAGAATGTGGAATGAAAATAAAATCAGGGGCATCTGTGTCAATGTTGGTGGTTGATGATGGATGAGGTGTGGCAGTTTTGTTGGTGTAGTGATAGGGAAAGTGTGTCTCATGAAAGGTGACATCTCTAGAGGTGTATATCTCTTGAGTTTCCAAATCAAGGACCTTGTATCCCTTCTTTGAGGGTAGCTAATGAAGACACAAGCCTTTGCTCTAGGACTGAACTTTGTTCTATCTCTTTTGAGGGTGGAAACATAACAAAGGCACCCAAAAGCTTTTAAATGAAGGTAGGATGGTTTAGTGTGGTAAAGTTTCTCATAAGGTGTTTTGTGGTTAATGCTAGAAAGGGGAAATCTATTTATGAGGTAGGTAGCTGTGAGAATGCATTCACCCCAGAATTGTATTGGTAAGTTGGCTTGAAATAATAAAGCTTTGGCTATTTCAAGTAAGTGTCGGTGTTTCCTCTCAACCACTCCATTCTGTTGAGGAGTGTCTCTAATGGATGTTTGGTGGTCTATTCCCTTTTCAAGATAAAATGTTTTGATTTATCCCTCACACAATTCTGGAGCATTGTCAGTCTTAATGTGACTCACTTGACTTTTGAATTGGGGTTCAGCGTGAGCTATAAAGGCTTTCAGAATGGGAACAGCGTTGCTTTTGTTTTGCATTAGGTAAGTCCAAGTGCATCTGGTAAAGTCGTCAACAATGGTCAAGAAATACCTATATCCATTGTGAGTGGGATTGGTATATGGTCCCCATGTGTCTACATGAATCATCTCAAAAGGGTTGTGGGTTTTTATTTGACTGATAGGGAAAGATTTTTTGGTTTGTCTGGCCATGGGACAGATATGACTGATGTGTTGCGTATTATGAATTTGACAATCAATATCATTAGAAATAAACTTAAACTTATCAACAGGGAGGTGACCAAGTCTTGTGTGCCATAACAAAACATTCTTAGTAGCAGAGCTACTAACAAAAACATTATAAGAAGTGTTTGTTGAACTAGAAATAGTAGGAAAATTTGATTCAAAAGAGAATTCATTATAGGAACTCTGATTTAAAAAAAGACTAGGGTGGCATCCTACGGAGTCTTCCACTTCAGTTTCTCTTGTCTGGAATTTCTTCTCATCTCTTAGGGTTTCAAGGTCCAAGTAGTAAAGTCCATGTTTTTCTCTACCAAGAACCCGATATTCGCTCATTGAAGGGGGTCCGGAGAACACAGAGAGAAGGTGTGAATGAGATTGTGCTCTTTATTTGCTTGGCTAGCTTATGTACAGATAATAAGCTGAAATGAAAATCGAGAACATGATACACTCCATGTAGGAGGATGTTTGGGGATATTCTCACATTACCAACATGTTTTATTTGGACCTTTTGACCATTTGGAACACTAATGAGGTTTTCAGGATCAGACATGATACTATAAGACTCAAAAAAGGATAGGTTAGGGGTGAAATGATATGTGGCACCAGTTTCAAGGATCCAATTAGTCTTAATGTTATGCACGAAAAAAAACACTTTTACCTCGCCAACATGGTTGTGGACTCGATTATTGTTGCTCGAGTCCGAATCGTCATTAATCTTCTGCTTGCTCAGGAGACTCAACAAATGCTGGTACTGCTCATGGCTGATTGTTGGCTGGGTTGGATTTCCATTTTGCAAGGTGTTGCTTAAATTTCCTTCTCCAGTCATTGTATCAGTTTGTGCATGGTTAGCGACCCTTTTTCCTTTATTGTAATCCCAGTTTGGTGGAAATCCATTGATCTTGAAGCATCTTTCAGTGGAATGCCCATTGATCTTACAATGATCACAATAATAACTTGGCTTTCTATTGGAAGAAGTGTTTCTCTGGTTGTAATTAGGCTGGTTTGTGAACCTCCCATTTTCTCTCTGTTGATTGTTGTAGTTTGATGAGTTCCCTGAATTGTTGTAAGCAACTCTTTGTGTATTGCTCTGGTATGGAAAATTATGTTTCCTTGTGAAAGCACCCATTGCAGATGATTCTGATACAAGGTTGTTGGAATTAGTTATTCCCCTTTGTCTCTCTTCTTCAAGTACCTTGTGATATGCACTGTTCAGGCCAGGTAAGGGACTCATCATCAAGATGTTCCCCCTTGCAGTGTTGTAGGCTTCATTCAGGCCCATGAGAAGCTGCATAAGTTGTTAGTTTTGCATAAGCTGAGCAATTGCTTGACTGGCACCACACGTACACGTTGGGATGTTCACAGTTTCATTGTATTCATCCCACAAATTCTTCATCCTTGTGAAGTAACTTGAGATGGAAAGGTTTCCTTGAGACACATTGCTCAAATCTTTTGTCACCTGATAAATCTTCACACCACTAACATGGGCAAATCTAGTTTTGAGTTCCATCCAAATCTCTATAGCTGAGTTACAATATAGCAGACTGGAGGCTATGTCCTTGTTTACAGAGTGTATTATCCAAGCACTAACCATGCTATCACATCTTTCCCATTGACTCAATAGAGGGTCGGTTTTTGAAGGTTGTTCAACATATCCATCTATGAAGCCTAATTTGTTTCTTGCTTTCAAGAACATTTCACATGCTCTCTTCCATTGGGTATAGTTACTTCCATTTAAAAGTTCAGGTGAAAGGCTTATGTTGGGACTTTCTGTGTGATGCAGGTACACGGGATGATTTGTGTCTAAGGTTATGGGTTTGTCATTTTTCTGCTTGTCTCCTTTTTCAGTCATGGTTGGCTATTTAGAGGTTGATTAGGGAGCTAATATAAGTTCAGATTTTTTTTGGAAAGAAATCAACTTTAGCTTTTCAAAGATTGAAACTTTCGGGAATAAAAAAAGAATACAGATATAAGAATGTATTGTAGATAAGTAACAACACCAGAAAATTCGAAAATCTTAAAAAGAGAAACAGAAAACAGGATATGAAAAAAAAGAGTTAAGATAAAATCATCAAACCAAGTTTAGCTAGCTCTGGTACCATGAAAGTTTCATGAAAGTAATGGCCTGAATTATAATAGCTACGCAGCAAAGTGTGGAGCTTTTCTCATTTATCAAGAAAGGAAAAATATCTGTATATTACATGCTGATGCTAACACTGTACATGTGAATCATGTGAGGTATACTTAACAACCTGATTATAGAACTTTTAGGAGTATAAACATGTGAATCGAGGCTAGCTATATTTTCTTTCTTATTAAGTAATTATTTCAAGCAAGCATAGTCAAGCACATAGTTTTATTGATCTAGTACGTTTTGGTAGATACTGGAAATTTAATTTATCTCTAATAATACATTCTACATTTCTACTTATGTATCCCAAATTCAGCTGATTATGTCCACGTTCACCCATGTCACATTGAAAGATAAGTGATCTCTCGTACAGAAATGAGTTGATTCTATGATAGGAAGTGGCAATAAATAAGATTATGCTTTTTTTAATTTTTTGACAACGAGGAAAACGTACAAAAAGGAAAGTACAAAGAACAAGCTAATTAATGATAAGTAAAAGAAAAACTGGAATTCCAGCAAAGCTTCGCTAGGTCATGAGCTGGAGTAATTTCTTGTCGACTCACTTTCATGATTCTGCACCATTGGAATGTGGCCGCAATGCTTCGAATATCTATAAGAGTATGTCGTATGGACATATCCAAAATCGTAGGCGAACCTAAGAGACGAACTAGAAGCTATGAATCCGTATAGATCAAAAAACAAGAGAACGAATTAGACCAGTCCCAAAGCATGGTTAGCAGACAGGCCTTGGCTTCAACCTGGAGAGCTGAGGAAGCACGAAACATTTAATTCTAGCTAGTAGTAGTATTAGTGAAGGCAGGTATGCTTTCAACCCACGCTGCCCCAACCATGTGGGAGAACCATCAATCATAATAATTACTGCTGGTGTAGCTTGTAAGAGACTTCCAAACTGAGCAATAACAAACCCCAGAGGTGGACCATTTCGGACAGGATGGGTTTGAGCCAAGCTATGATCCTGCGAATAAATCAAATGTTGTTGTCTACCTTCCTCAATATTGGGTTGCAGTGCCTCAAGAGTGGCGCGAGAGTGTTTGAAAACCTGATCATTCCGTGTTTTCCAAATAGCCTAGAGGATGCCAACATAAGATGGCAAGTGAGTACCATTAAGTCCCTCATTCGTTCTGAAATGTATAATCTGATGGATGTGTAGTAGTGGGACTTAAATCCCACATGTGTCAAGCTTCCAAAATGAGAGGACAATTCCTGAACAAATAAGGCAGTTATCTGACATGCCATAGTTTCCATATAAAAAGTTTCCATTTTGGCATGATATTCAAGCTCCAAATGATGCGAAAAAAACGCAACATCATTGGAGTTGTCATGCTACAAATTTCTTTTTGTTGATTTTGAAGACAAGATTATATCCTGTCTTAGTAGAGTACTCACCTGATTTCGTGAGTGGCCAATAGAGAATATCATGAGGATTGGAGTGCACAGGCAATTCAAGGCCAGTAATCATACGAGTACTAGCTGGAACAAACATCCCGTGAATTTTCCTACTATCCCAACCCTGACTTTCAGGAAGAATAAGATATGTGACTCTTAACATAGCTGCCTCTTATAGTGATATTTCATCCCGCATAATCGGTATTTGACCAGTAACCCATTTTTCCTTAGAAGCGAAAATGCTTTGACTATTGCCTACTTTCCGGACACAATGTTGACGAAGCTTTTTAGCCTCCCGAAATAACCCCCTTGCACCCCATGATATGTTCCGATGGCTAGGTGGCTTAGCCCCGAGTATGCATAACACTTGTCATAGAACCGAGAGAGGAGTAATTAGGGGTGATGTTAGATACGCCAGGCCTTTTTCATCGGTAGAGCTTCATTCAACGCACCAATATTGCGGATACCAAGACCACCCGATCCCCGAGTACGATGAATTACTTCCTTCTTCCTCCGAGTGGATTCTTTTAGCCTGCGGAGTGGTCCGTAAGAACCTAGCTAGCATACCATCAATCTTATTCCCAATAGTCTTTGGGGATGCGGAATACACCCAAGTGATGCATAATAGAGGCAACCAAGATGGAATTAATAATGATGAGCTTAGTTGATCGAGTAAGAGTACGATGCCTCCATTAAGAAATCGGTTGGATATTTTGTCGAGGAGAGGTGTAAAGTGACAAACTTTAGTATCTTGGATATCCACCGACACTCCAAGATATATTCCAATTGAAGCTTTAGAATCCATCCCGAGAATACCTTTATACTGTTGTTCTTGCTCCGGGAGGATATTCGGGTTAAATTTGACAAAAGATTTCCGAAGGTTCAAAATCGGCCCGATATAGAGCAAAATCGTTCAATCATAGCTTTGAGAGAAGTGCAAGCCTCTTCCGACACTCGGAAGAAAAAGAGAGAGTCATCAGCAAAAAATAGATGTGAAATGGTTGGGCCATGCCTTCGAACCTTGATTCCTTGAAAACTATGGATATCCACAACCAGAGAAGTCATACGTGATAAAATATCCATACAGAAAAGAAACAAATAAGGAGACAGAGGGTCCCCCTGTCTCAAACCACATTGAGGACAAACGGTCTCGTAGCGCGCCATTTATATATTAGGATCCCATAAGAAACTGTTGAAACACATTGTTGAACTAATTGAACCCATTTTGCCGGAAATCCATAAGCTGTAAGGATCTTTAGAATAAACAGCCAACTAACGTAATCATAAGATTATGCTAATAGAGAGTATACAACAGGTTTGACTAATCCTAACAATGCTACTAAATTATGCTACACATACATACAAGTTTTTACTAAAGGAAGGTACATGAACACAGTTCTAATACAATACATATTTATATTCCAAAAGATCATTAGTAAATACTTTTAAAAGATTATTAAATTAAGTTGATGAAAATATCGGATGCTATAGTTCCATCAGATACAATACGAGCTACAGTAGTGCCTTACACTTAATTTGGTCTAACAAACTTCTCAATAATGTAAAAACTCATATAGGTAATCATCAGCTTCATGTGTAGGTCATAATCATTAATCCATCACTAAAAAAAAAGGCTGCATCAAACTTTTATTGCCATCTTCATGCATCCGTAAAATAACATTTGCTCATGTTCCCTATTCATTGTGCTTATCCCTTGTGACGCAAATGCACAACTGAACTCACCACAATTATGTGAACAACGAGATACATATATTAGACCCTATGTTACATGGACACGGGTACGAGTATCGGATACGGGTACGGATCCGAGTATCCGATACGGCAACTCTAAAATTTTTGGATACGGGGACACCGTCCAAAAGTTGGACACGGGTACGGGGATACGCCTTTTTATATAAGATATTTATTTAATTTTTAAATAATTTTGAGATTTGCAAAAAGATAAATAGGAAAGTCAAAACTCAAAGTCCAAAGCTTTAATAAATAAAGAAAAAAAAAAAGCAATAGCAGTTATGGAAAGAAAAAAATAAAAGAAAGAAGCATGGTCAGCACGTGAGATTACAAATACAACAAAGAAAAAAAGCATTGACATAATGACCAGTAGTCAGTACATCACAGCTGTATTGTAATACGTGGGTCCCCCTTCTCCCTTCTTAACCCATCTTAAAAAATAAAATGAAAAAAACAAATTACAAAGAAAGGAAGAGTGAAAAAGAGTGACTTTTGGTCTTTTACTCTGTTTCTTTCTGTTCGACACCTTCGCCGGAGAAATAGTCGGCGAGAAGAGCACCGGCAATGGAGAACTCCGACAATCAGACGCGGGTTTACATCCCGAGCAAAAGCCCCAACATCTCAAGAAATAATGTAAAAGATTTAGCCTCCAATTAACAGATCTAGGGTTTGGCAAACCCTAGATCGCATTTTTTAACGCTGTAATTCATCTTCTCTCTTCCTAGATCTAGCCGTATCCGAGTGTCAATCGACGTATCCGACCCGTATTTCGTACCCGGATCCGTGTCGTGTCGTATCGACACCGGTACGTCGGTCGTTTTGCCGTGTCCGAGTATCATAGATTAGACCTTAAGATCAAAAATTAATTTGTGAACTAATCACCGGAAGAAAGATTATTTAATTTGTTATCCAGTGACATGATCAAGTGTTCCTTGGCAAGATCATAGAGCTTAGATATATATGTAAGATTATAAGTACTCTAAGCGGAATTTCATGAATCATATTCATAAGCACTTAAAACAGGATCTCATGCATATACATTCAAGGATCACATAATAGTTAAGAATTAACCTTTGAAGCGTGGATTCCACAAAGCTTGTATAACCCGGATAAAGAACCCCAATTGTGATTCCTCTACTTGGTCCACCAACCCGGATCAACACTCCACCAATGCTAGTTGGAATGAAGAAATTCTTCTTCTACTTTAATGGAGTTTTTGTGACTTTAGGAAAGAATATGAGAGAGAAGAATAATAATAGATCTCTCAATTATTGCCTAACCAAATATATAGAAGTAGAATTACTTCCCCTCTCCCCTCCTCTTGGCCGGCCACCCTAGAGCTCTTTATGGGCTCTAGGTTTCTTTTGTTGATCCAAGGTTTTATGTGTGACCTAATCGGATCCATTATATTGGACTTCGGGTTTATAATTTCCTAACCCAAAGTTCTATAGCATTCTCTAGCAAGACGTATAGACGACCCAATAGAACGAATTTATTATCTCCATAATACGATCCATAATATAATTAGTAATTGCATTTAAGTCGAGGACAAAAATCCTTCAATCTCCCACTTGTCCGAGACGAGTGTGCAATGTTTTAATTCCTCAAGTCTCTTAGTGTCTTAATTCGATAGTATGATCATACTACTATATTATCCATACTAGTTTTCAAATTAATCCTTGAAATCCGAGTTCGAATTGACAAACAAATGATCATCGAATGATTCATTTGAGCACGGCCATGCATTTTTCAATTTTCACTCTTCAAGGGGCCAAGACACCCATCCTATCTCTTATAGGAGGACCTTTTTCAATCTTATGGCAACCAATACTCCCACTCAACTTTCAGCACAACCTGAATGCTGCCTTTATAGTCCCCTTTTACGGCATGACGTTTGACAGTATCAAAGTTATACCAATCATTGGGCCAAGTAATGTTCCACTCATGTCTTAGGAATCTACTAATATAATTTCGAAGTTATAAAACTTCTAAGTAGGTCTAATTCGACTATGTATCAACTATACATATCCATATGATTGATTAAACATCTCCATGTTCCCATAGCCCATGAAACGGCGCTATCAATCAATCTTATATGCTAATCCTTTTAACAAGTCATTTATGTCCAGTTTAATGACTTAGATTAGGAACTTTAATATTCTATGAATTCTGTTCACTTATGGTGTTTCATTCATCAAATCATATATTTGACAAAACCATAGAATTCAAGATATATTTTGGACATTTTATTTAATACCAAACCAATAATTAAATAATATAAAATTTATTCTCATAAACATAAATAGCAAAACCTTGTCTTTACATTGTAACAAGTTTTCTAAACCTAGTACAATCTAAAGCCACTCTAACATTTGCTTCAAGCCTTTAGCCCTAGCGGGACACTCATGCTTGGGTTGAAGTAGTGGTTTTGTTAGCGGATCAGCCACGTTCTCATCCGTATGAACTTTGTAGATTCTGACATCCTTCCTATCAACTATCTCTCGAATGAGGTGAAATTTCCTCATCACATGTTTGGACTTGTTATGTGACCTTGGTTCTTTGGCTTGTGCAATAGCACCATTGTTGTCACAGAACAACTCAATTCCTTCCAGAGCACTTGGTACAATATCCAGCTCTATCAAGAACTTCTTTATCCAAACTGCTTCCTTAGCTGCTTCAACTGCTGCGAAATATTCTGATTCTGTCGTAGAGTCTGATACAGTGCTTTGCTTTGAGCTCTTCCAGCTCACTGCTCCTCCATTTAGACGAAAGACATACCCTGATTGAGAGCGGTAATCATCTCTGTCGGTTTGGAAGCTTGCATCCGTGTAACCTTCAACAACCAACCCACTTTGTCCCCCATAGACTAAGAACATGCCTTTAGTCCTCCTCAAGTACTTAAGGATGTTCTTAGCAGCAGTCCAGTGTGCTTCTCCTGGATTTGCTTGGAACCTGCTACACATGCTCAAGGCATATGCAACATCTGGTCGAGTACTTATCATGGCATACATGATAGATCCTATAGCCGAAGCATAAGGAATACTACTCATTCGCTTTAACTCACCAGGCTCAGTCGGGCACTGACTCTTGCTAAGCGATATGCCATGTGACATGGGAACGAAATATCTCTTCGAGTTTTCCATGTTGAACCTTGCAAGAACCTTATCAATATAAGTTTCTTGACTTAGCCCAATCATCCTCCGAGACCTATCTCTATGGATTTTGATTCCCAGTATGTACTCAGCTTCTCCCAGGTCCTTCATAGAGAAACAACCTCTTAACCATTTCTTGACTGACTTAAGCATTGGTATGTCATTTCCCATGAGTAGTATGTCATCTACATATAATACCAAGAAGACTAAGCTGCTCCCACTAAACTTCTTGTAGACACAAGATTCTTCTTTACTTTTGATGAAACCAAATTTCTTAATTGCCTCATCAAATCGAAGATTCCAGCTCCGAGATGCCTGCTTCAATCCATAAATGGATCTCTGAAGGCTTGCAAACCCTTTTAGGATTTTCTGGATCCTCAAAACCCTCAGGTTGTGTCATGTACACATCCTCATTCAAGAACCCATTCAAGAATGCTGTTTTGACATCCATCTGCCATATTTCATAATCATAAAATGCAGCAATCGCTAAAAGTATCCGAATTGACTTAAGCATTGCTACTGGAGAAAAGGTCTCATCATAGTCTATACCATGAATTTGTCTGAATCCTTTTGCAACAAGTCTTGCTTTATAGACATAGACATTCCCATCTTTGTCTGTTTTCAATTTGAACACCCACTTGCATCCAATAGGGTTAACCCCATCAGGCAAGTCGACCAGGGTCCAAACTTTATTCTCAGACATGGAGTCTAACTCGGATTTCATGGCCTCAAGGCATTTCTCAGAGTCTGGGCTCGTCAAAGCTTGTTTGTAGGTAGTAGGCTTTGAATTCTTCAAAATCATAATTTCAAAGTTTTCAGTTAACAGGAAATCAACCAACCTCTTGTTTGGAATCCTTTCTCTACTAGACCTACGCGGGGCCTGAGCATCAAGAGAAATGTTCTCTTCAACTTCTTGAAGATCTTCGCTTGAATTAGATTCAAGTGGGACGGTAGGAGGTTCACGCGTTAAATACGTCATCTCCTAAACTAGACTTTCGTCTTGTCGGGCCGTCTCTGACATGGTGTGAACCACGTCCAATTGTTGCTCATCTTGAATTTCTTCGAGAATTATTTTACTCCCACTTGTCAATCTAGAAACAAATTCCTTTTCAAGAAAAACACCATCACGAGCAGCAAACACTTTGTTCTCTTGACGGTTATAGAAGTAATAACCCCTTGTCTCTTTTGGGTATCCCACAAAGAGACATTTATCTGACTTGGGTGCAAGTTTGTCTCGACAAGAACGTTTTACATAGACCTCACATCCCCGCATCTTAAGAAAAGATAAGTTTGGAGTTTTTCCATTCCATAACTCATATGGAGTCTTTTCTACGACCTTTGACGGGCTTCGTTTAGTGTGTGTGCGAAATGTTTCGAGAGCATATCCCCAAAAGAAATCGGAAGATCGGCAAGACTCATCATTGATCGAACCATATCTAGCAAGGTTCGATTCCTCCTTTTAGATACACCATTCAACTGTGGTGTTCCTGGTGGAGTTAATTGTGAAAGAATTCCACAACCCTTTAGATGATCATCAAATTCTTGGCTCAAATACTCACCACCGCGATCGGATCGTAGTGCTTTTATTGTCTTACCAAGTTGATTCTGTACTTCACTTTGGAACTTTTGAATCTATCAAAAGATTCCGACTTATGTTCCATTAAGTAGATATATCCATATCTACTCAAATCATCAGTGAAGGTAATGAAGTAGTTAAACCCTCCCCTTGCCTTTGTGCTCATAGGACGACACACATCTGTATGTATGAGTCCTAAAAGATCGCTGGCCCTTTCACCTTTTCCAGTAAATGGTGATTTTGTCATCTTCCCCATTAAGCATGATTCACATACATCAAATGATTCGAAATCAAATGATGGAATTATGCCATCCTTTTGTAACTTGGGAATACGCTTTTGGTTTATATGACCCATTCGACAATGCCAAATGTAGGTTAGGTTGGAATCATTTGATTTTTGTTTCTTGCTATCTATGTTATAGATTTGTAATGACCTATCAAGCACATATAAGCCATTTATCAATTTAGCATTGGCATAGAACATATTATTGTAAGAAATGGAACAACACTTGTTCTTTATTTCAAAACAAAACCCTTCAGAATCCAAAACTGAAACAGAAATTATGTTCTTAGTTATTGAAGGAACGAAATAGCAATTATTCAGTTCTAAAATAAGCCCAGATGGCAAGTGTAGACTATAGCTCCCTATGGCAAGTGCAGCAACTCGTGCTCCATTTCCAACGCGTAGCTCTACCTCGCCTTTTGCCAGCTTCCTACTTCTTTTTAGTCCCTGCACATCATTAACTATGTGAGAACCACAACCGGTATCAAATACCCATAAAGAAGTAGAAGTCAAATTGATTTCTATAACATATATACCTGAAGTGGAAGCCCCAGACTTCTTTTCCTCCAAGTATACCGGGCAGTTCCTCTTCCAGTGTCCTATCTTGTGACAGTGGAAGCACTTGCTTTCCGCAGCGACCTTTGGCTTGGCGGTTGGCTTAGGTTTTTCAGCAACAATGGCAACTTGCTTGCCTTTGTCCTTCTTTCATGTCTATTTCTTCTTGAAACCCTTTCCCTTTTGAACTATCAAAACCTCTTTCTTTGGTTCAACCTTAGGGATGTTCCTTTCAAAGATTGACCAACAATCCATGCAGCTCTTGCAAAGTCTTTTCAGACTCATTCATATTGTAGGTCATTCGAACCGATTGAAACTGTCAGGTAATGAGTGGAGAATAATGTCAGTAGCCAACTCAACCCTATAAGGGAATCCAAGTCGTTCCATGTTTTCGAAAAGACCCATCATTGCGAAAGCATGGGGGCCAACAGCTTGACCCGGCCTCATGTGACATTCAAGTATCTCCCTGTTAGTCTCATACCGCTCGACTCGGGCCTGAGTTTTAAACATGGCCCGCAGCTCTTGCATGATCGTATAAGCATCCTTGGTTTCGAGCCTCTTTTGGAGGTTCGGCTCCATGGCTGCTATCATCAAGCAAGTGATTGGTATAGACTTATCACTAGCCTGTTTGGCACGACGTTTGTTTGCCTCAGTTGATTTATCAGTTACAACAGGAAGTGGGGTATCTAAGACGTCCTCTCGACCCTCAAACCTTAGAACGAGTCTTAAGGTCCTTTCCCAATTAAGGAAATTTTCACCATTCAGTCTGTCCTTTTCCAGAAAAGGACGAATGTTGAAACCGGAGTTGTTGTTGTTGTTGTTAGACATGGTATCTACAGACAGAAAAATAAAGCAAAGTTCAATTTTATGTTTATAAAGTAACCTAAAACATGCAAAGGTTTCTAGGTTGATCACCTATTCAATTTTAATGTCCCATTTGAATAAGTGTTGTACAAGATCCTATCAACATGCAACACTAGACGGAGGCCTTATCTTAACGTTAAATTATCAAGGTAAGTAAACTCTTTTACTAATTATAACAAATTATAACTCTTGTTTAGATGGATAAACATCGCATGTTTAACTATCTCTTGCTTCAAAATTCAAAACGCTTTTGATAATTTTGTTAAGGACAACCAAACTAAGTTGTAAAATTCGCAATTTTACCTTATATCCCAAAATTAATGATAACACCCTGCGGAGGCATGACCTATTATTATTAATTAAGGGTTTGATAAGTACTTTATGTTTGAAAAAGCAAACCTTAATATTTACGGGACCTAAGTTTATTATGTTGTTATGAATTAGTGAACTCTAGCGCTTCAACAAACAACATACAATAAACTTATAAGCATTTTTAAGAATAATAAAATGCGAAAATAAAATGATCTAGTATGGCCCCTAATCCTAAGAACTAAGCATCAATGGCTCCTTCTTGGACTCTTCATGGATCTCCATCCACCTTAGCCACAGGCCTTCTCTTGATGGACTCGTCTTTGGATTACATAAGTATCAAAATAATTTAAATAATAACTAAATTAAATAAATTACAAAAATACTTAACGATACGCAGATCGTATTTAAAATTACAAAAATACATCACAATACGCAGATCGTATTTTCTAACTTAATTTGGGCCATACTAGTTATACATAGCAATTATATCAAAATATAAAAGCCACATCATAATATCACTTATTATTCTTGCCATCAATCAAAATATCAAATATTCTTAATTATAGCAAGTAGATAAAATATTTAAGTAATTCCTAACCACCTAAAGATTCTATCCTATAATATCTAGCCTACTAATTTTAATTAGATTAAAGAATAAAATTATGGAATTATTTAACTGAAAATCTGCTTAATATCCTGAAAATATGTTTTAATGATTTTCCAATTTTTTTTTTTTTGAAAAAATCACTGCTGGGCAGCAGCAAAAAAAAACGTGGCTAACAAGCCACGCTGCTGCTGCCGCAGCCCTGGCTACCCACCAACGACCACCTGGAGCAGCCACCGTGGCCCCACCAGGTGGTCGCGCCACCGGCCGTGGTCGCTCCTCCTCCCTTCCTTTTTTTTTTCTTTTGTGGGAATTAAATTAAATCACAACTTCTTGTAAATTAATTTAGTGATCAATTAAATTAAACATAAACTCCTTTATGCCTAATTCTGCAAATTAATTTAAATCTCCATTTTAATTAATTTTAGGGCTATTCATATCAATTAACCTTAAATTCATGTAAAACTCCTTTTGTATGAATTACTTTGTCATACATAAACAATTTAAATATGAAACTTCAGATTAATTATATGAGTTGAATTTTCAAAATTAACATAAAATCTCTATTTTAATTTAATTTTAGCATTATTTATATGTATTAATCTCTAATTCACACAAAACTCTTTTCACATGAATTAATTTTCATATATAAACAATTTAAATATGAAAAACAGAATAATAATATAAATATAACTCTCGAAATTTTCGAAAAATTTGAGATCTAAAATTGAATTGTAATTTCGAAAATCAGGATTTTATTTTCTCTAAAATTCGGCCAAACCAAAATATTTTTCGAATTTTAAAAAAAAATTTAGGTCGAATTTTCGAAATTAAAATCGGCTATTAGGCAAATAAATCAAATTTAATTAATCCAATTAAATAAAACATCCATAATTCAATTCCTCCCCTTAATCAATTAAAATTAGTCAAGAACACATCAAAATAAATCTAATTATTATGACCAAACCTATATGCAAGAGGCTAAAACTGATACCACTGTAAGATTATAAGTACTCTAAGCGGAATTTCATGAATCATATTCATAAGCACTTAAAACAGGATCTCATGCATATACATTCAAGGATCACATAATAGTTAAGAATTAACCTTTGAAGCGTGAATTCCACAAAGCTTGTATAACCCGGATAAAGAACCCCAATTGTGATTCCTCTACTTGGTCCACCAACCCGGATCAACACTCCACCAATGCTAGTTGGAAGGAAGAAATTCTTCTTCTACTTTAATGGAGTTTTTGTGACTTTAGGAAAGAATATGAGAGAGAAGAATAATAATAGATCTCTCAATTATTGCCTAACCAAATATATAAATATATTTAGGTTAGAAGTAGAATTACTTCCCCTCTCCCCTCCTCATGGCCGGCCACCCTAGAGCTCTTATGGGCTCTAGGTTTCTTTTGTTGATCCAAGGTTTTATGTGTGACCTAATAGGATCCATTATATTGGGCTTCGGGTTTATAATTTCCTAACCCAAAGTTCTATAGCATTCTCTAGCAAGACGTATAGAGGACCCAATAGAACGAATTTATTATCTCCATAATACGATCCATAATATAATTAGTAATTGCGTTTAAGTCGAGGACATAAATCCTTCAATATATTCCCCTTAAAGAAATATATTAGGAAATTGATGTATATAACTGATGTATGGACTAAGTTATACGAAGTTCAAAGTAGAAATATTATGCATCAAACAAACATGAATAACAATGATAACCGCGTAATTTTTTCATAACTACTTCTGAAATCAATAGTTACCAAGCTTTTAGGACTATCATTAAATCTCTATATACGCAAATTTCAAGTCGAAATAAATAAGACAGAAAACAAAGTAACAAAGAAATTTTATTTACAGTAATTATATTGAGTACAATCTCTGTAGACAGTTTGTAATAAAAAAAATAAACTAAGTCCACTGAATCTGTTAAGCAACGGGAGAGTTACACGTGTTGAAGTCGACACGGATTTGAGTGTAAGGTGATGATGTTTTGTTAACGTCAACCCGAGTTTGAATTTAGGATGACGTTTTGACAACGCCAACCTGAGTTTGAAGGTTTTGTTTGAGTGTATTGGAATGAGGGCTGACAAAACTTGAATTTGAATCAAAATGTTTGAGTGTATCTGAACCGACGGCATGGATTTGATGTGCTTGTTGACTATTTGCAGAGAGAATTTCAAGAAAATTTTATGAGCTCTTGAGAATAATGATTTTCTGCTCCTCAACTGAATGAGAAGAGTTGTCTGTTTATATGGTAGATATATTCCCTTTCTGGACTAGGTATTTTTAGGCATGGGCCTATTTATGACTTGAAAGTCTTTTTACCTGTGCCATTCAACCATCTTATTTGGACCAGTTATATGGACTGACCCAAATATATCACACCCCACATTATGTTTGTTTAATTTAATTAAGATTTCTTATTTAGGTGGGCTAAATTGATTAAATTGGTCTATCTTTATTTATTTTAGCTCAATAATACTTAACTTATTATGATATAGATCACTAATAACTTTTTTTTAAAATAAAGATCACTAATAAATTTTTAGTCTCTACAAAACCCAAAGGCAAAAATTAACCACACAAATATAGAACATATATCAATCTCCAATATTATAATCCAATTGATTTTCTTTTGGGTCAACGGTAGAAGGAGGTTGGCGCAAGATATGTAAAATATATCCTTATCTAGCTCACGTAAACAAGTTCTCGTTCGTAGTGGTAATAATATTTGGAAGTCTCCCTCAACAAAAAAAAGTTTTGGAGTCAAAATTGAGTTGCTTTTTCTTTAAATGAAAAAAGCAGGTCATTCATTTGATGTTCAGGGAAAAAAACACAAGTCATCATAACTGTTAACTCAAGAAAAGAAATTAGGTACTGATAAAATGATTTATATTCAGAGTAATACAACTGTAGACTATACTGAGGATATATATATAAGACACCTAGAAATAAGAATGGCAAGTACAATATTCTAGGAGTGATCCTAGGAATAACCTACTAGGATTAGACAATAAAATATACATGAATCACAATCATATCAATATAGTTCTAATCAAATCATAGTATATCAAATATACTCTAACACCCCCCTCAAGATCAAGGTGGGTGAGTTTCACCCATGTTGAGCTTGGATAGTAATGAATGAAAGCGTCCAGGAAGATGAGCTTTAGTAAAGAAATCAGCTTTTTGTGCTTCGGATGAAACAGCAATAAGATGAAGGTCTTTTTGTTGAAGATGTTGTCGAATGAAGTGACAATCGACTTCTATGTGTTTCGTTCTTTCATGAAAAACATCATTGTGAGCAATTTGAATAGCACTTTAATTGTCACAATGAAGAGGAGTCGGAGATCGTTGACGAATGCCCATATCTTCTAACAACCAGCGTAGCCAAACAAGTTCGGAGGTTGTGTCGGCAAGAGCACGTACTCGCCTTCGTACTAGAACGTGAGACCACAATTTGCTTTTTGCTACGCCATGGAATAGGGAATCTCCAAGAAAGAAACAATTACCAGTGGTGGATCGACGATCAATGGGGTCACCCGCCCAATCAGAATCAGAGTAGGCAGAAAGTTCAAGAGAAGAATTATAAGGAAAATGAAGGCCATGGAATAATGTCCCTTTCACGTACCGAAGAATACGAAGTACAGCAGCATAGTGGGTCGTACGAGGAGAAGACATGAACTGACTCACAATGTGTATCGCATATGCGAGGTCTGGATGCGTGACAATGAGGTAAATGAGGCTGCCCACAAGTTGCCGATATAAAGTGGGGTCAGACAATGGTGTGCCATCGGTTGGAGTGAATTTCACGTTTGCCTCAATAGGGGTTGAAGTTGTTGTGCTATCTCGTCAAGCCGCTTTTGTGAGGAGCTCACCCGCATATTTTGCTTGTGTAAGATGATAACCTCGTGAATCTGCTGAGACCTCTAAGCCAAGAAAGTAACTTAGATGACCAAGATCCTTCATCTCAAAATGCTGATGGAGAAATATTTTTAAATTTGCAATGCCATCTATATCATCTCCAGTGATAATCATGTCGTCGACATAAAAGAGTAACAAAGTGACCCCTTTACTGGTGCGACGAATAAAAAGAGCATGATCGTATGGACTGGAAGTAAACCCAAGCTGATGAATTGTGGAACTGAACTTGGAAAACAAAGCTCGTGGGGCTTGCTTGAGCCCATATAATGCGCGACGAAGGCGACATACCTTGTGGGGAGGATGGTCATAACCTTGAGGAGGTCGCATGTAAACTTCTTCAATGAGATCGCCATTGAGGAAGGCATTCTTAACATCCATCTGAAAGAGTTCCCACTGCTTACTAGCAGCAACAACAAGTAGACTACGAACAGATGTAAGACGAGCAACGGGAGCGAAAGTTTCTTCGTAGTCAATTCCATATGCTTGCTTGAAGCCTTGAGCAACTAGGCGAGCTTTATACCTTTCAATAGAGCCATCAGCGCGGGTTTTGATTTTATAAACCCATTTGCAGCCCCACAAGAGATTTTTTGGGGAGGTAAGTCGACTAAATCCCATGTGTGTGCTTTGCGTAAAGAGTCTAACTCCTCTTTCATTGCTTGTTGCCACAAGTGATCAGTACTTGCCTCTCAATAAGTTGTGGGTTCATAAAGCGATTGTATAACGCAGCATAACAATGGTAATCTTCAAGCCATGGAGGAGGACGACTATGTCGACCAGACTGTCGTGGAAGCATAGGCTCTGAAATAGATGGCTCCAATGAACTGGAAGGTGACGTATGAGAATCTCTTGACTGGGGAGAAGAATAGGAATCCGACGGTGATAACTCATAGGCAACGGAAACACTTTCACTGTTATCTGAAAGAACTGTACTGTGTTCTGGATTAGAACCTGAGCAAGCAGAATATTCATGTAATGAGATGATATTTGTTGTTGACGATGATGCCTCAGAATTGGACAGAGTGTCCTCCGGGAAAAGGGCAATAGCAATGTCGGTGAAATAAGGTGTCATATGAGCAGATATCTGAAACTTTGAGAGTGAGGCAAACATTTTATGTTCCCAAAAAGAAACATGGCGAGATATCCTGACCCTTTGAGAAATAGGATCCCAACATTTGTAACCAGTTGTGCTCGGCACCGTAGCCAAGAAAAACAAAGACATCGGCACGTGGCTCTAACTTTGTATACTCATGAGGCTGAAGAAGAACAAAGCAAGCACAACCAACCAAAGACACGAAGAAAATCATAATCAGGAGGCTTCCCATATAACCGTTCGTAAGGAGATATGTTGCCAATGACAGATGACGGGATACGGTTGAAGGTGTGTATGGCAGTGAGAGCAGCTTCTCCCCATAGTGATTCAGGACAAGAGGCTGATATAAGTTGAGCACGAACTGTATCTAAAATATGTCGATGCTTTCTTTCGGCACGTCCATTTTGTTGGGAAGTTCCAGGACATGAATGCTGAGTAATAGTGCCATTCTTGGCTAGGAACTTTAGAAAACCCCGTTTTTCTCGTACTCCATGGCATTGTCAGATCGAAAAGTTTTAATTTTGCATGAAAATTGAGTTGCCACCATGGCAGCAAAATTAAAATAAATTTGTGGCAACTCGGATCGATTCTTAAGAAGAAAAAGCCATGTGTAACGAGAATAATCATCAACAAATATGACAAAATAATAAAAGCCATCAATTGTTGTATTGGGAGAAGGACCCCATATGTCTGAATGTAAAAGAGCAAAAGGTGCAGCACAAGTTGAGTCATTGTTATTAAATGGCAGAGCATGATGCTTAGCAAGTTGACAAGATACACAGTCCACTTTGTCGTGTTTGACAGAACCTAAGACACCTCTAGAAATCAAAGAACTTAATCTAGACATGGAGACATGACCCATTCTGGAATGCCAAATGTCACGGGATACAGTGGCTGCAATTTTTGAAGAAAAAGCCTTAGGAGAGTCTCGAAGGAAAATAGCTTCAAATAAACGTCCAACTTTACGTCCTCTCCCCAATACCTGTCCACTCTGAGGATCCTGCACACAACAACCATGATTCGAAAAATGCACTTCCAGCCCAAGGTCACATAGTTGTCCCACAGAGATAAGGTTTAATGCAAGCCGAGGGACAAGAAAGGCATCACATAATGACAAGTTTACAGCAGAAATATCCCCAATATGAGTGATATGCATTGGTGAGTTATCTACAGTGGTAATAGTTGAGGGACCTAATGAACTTCGTTTGTTGATAATAGAATCATCATTGGAAGTCATATGATTGCAACATCCAGAATCAAAAAACCAAGGAGATGTACCTGGATTAACGGATAAGGCTGATGGAGTCGCATTCCCATTAAGCTGATTAAGGAGAAGTTGCAGATCATTCAAAGTAATAGGAGTGGATGAGTCACTCACAACAGCAGCGGATGTAGGCACACGAGGTTTAGATGACTGAGTGAAATTCTTGTCCTTGCCATGTTTATATTGCAGCTTACGACACTCTGATATAACATGACCAGTACGTTTGCAGTAGCGACAGAAGATCTCGGCCTTGGAGGATGAAGATGCTTCAGAGTTGGCCACAGTTGGTGATGCAGCCATAACAACATGAGGCACATCGGATTCCAATTTAGGATATTTCATAATGCCAAGACGTGTCTCTTCAGATAAAAGATCTGCAATAGCAGTTTCAAGAGACGGGAATGTTTCTCTATGAAGAAGAGACCTACGAACAGGTTCATAATCAGGATGTAAGGCCATAAGAAACTGCATCACACGCAAAGTGTCACGATATTCAAAGAATTTCACACTATCTTTAGTACATTCAAATTATGGTTCAGACAAGGCCAATTGATCCCATACAGAATGCATATGAGCAAGAAATTCATTAATAGATTGACCTTTTTCTTGTTTGAGATTTTGCAAAGTGGCAAATAATTGATATTGGTGAGCAACATCAGTGATGGAGTACCTAGTTGACAGGAGATCCCAGACCTCTTTGGCGAGTTCAAAACGACCAAATTGAAGTTTTATGGAAGGTATAGTAGTATTGCGAATCCAAGTAAGAATTTGGTGATTTTTACTATCCCATACCTCCAATCTATCAATATAAGTGGCACTATCTTCATCTTTTAATTGAACTGGTTTGGTAACATCGCCAGTCACATAGCGCCAAAGGCGACACCCTTTTAAGAAACTGGACATTTCTTGAGCCTAAGACACATAGTTTGTACCATCTAGAGTGGTCTTAATAGGTTGAAGAACATCAACTTTGTCCATGACAGACGAAAGCAGCAAACAACAACGCAATTATGCCGATTAAGACAGAAATAAACTATTTGTAAAAAAAAATAGAACTGAAATGACCACACCTGATACTGAGTAGCAGCTATAGTGGGTTTGGGAGGTTGTTGAAGATTGTTGAAGACTGAATAATCCGCAATTGACAACGGATCTGACCAAGTGAAAAGGAGTCGGAACACCTCGCAAATAAAAAACCCAATTTGGGTATGAAGACCACGATTATGAGAGAAGAAGAGGAAATTGAATTTCCTTACTAAGAATGATGAAAAGAAATCAGGAAGTTGCAGGTGGAACAAGGGAATTTTAATATCCCTTTGACCCTTTGTGATTCAAGCGGTGCTGGAGGAGAGAAAAAAAAAAACGCTTGAATCAAAACCATCTAAAGAATGGTAGTTTGGTGATAAAAAGTGGATGTAGAGAAGGGTCGCCTTTTTTATTTTTATTTTTTATTTTAACAAGGCTCGGATACCATGTTAACTCAAGAGAAGAAATAAGGTAATGATAAAATGATTTATATTCAGAGTAATACAACTGTAGACTATACAGAGGATATATATACAAGACACCTAGAAATAAGAATGGCAAGTACAATATTCTAGGAGTGATCCTAGGAATAACCTACTAGGATTAGACAATAAAATATACATGAATCACAATCATATCAATATAGTTCTAATCAAATCATAGTATATCAAAACAATAATTTCATCAAATATATGATTTTATTGACGGAGTCTGTATTTTTACAATCTTCCAAGTTTGTCTCTTTCAGTTTCAGGTCCAATGTTATCAATCAAATGCTATTGCTAGGAAAGCAATCCATCGCTATATAAGCATTGGGTTAAGCCTGCAGTACATCGTGCCTTAGGTTGATCAGTAAAAATGGTAGCTTCCAACAAGCTTTACACAATTCAATTAAATTTAGTCATATTTTTCGTAACTATACTAGTATTCACGCCTTTCGACATAGAAGCCAGAAGATTACTTGGAAATGGAGGTAGTCATCACATGTTGCTTCAGTTTATCTTTCTTTGTTTGCTGAAGTTTATTCCGTCATTTGCGTGACGCAAACTAAATGATTATCTTCATGCAGTTCTTGATGACCCAGGAGATGGTAATTATAGCGCTCCCTTGAACTTTGGTAAGCTATGGATTGGATTCCTTAGAATATGTGCATATTCTCAGATAAAATAAGTTCATACATTATTAGCATCACACCTTATTTTCAGTCTTTCTAAAAAAAATAAGTTCTAGAATTCTGATAAGTTTCGATAAGGATTAATAAGTTAGTTAGTTCGGTTCCAAAGATTATAATAAAAAATAAGGTATGATACTTTCACAAAATAAGGTCTAATAAGTTTAAATAAGTTGAGATAAGGACTAATAAGTTCGAATTTAGTTCGGTTCAAAGCAATTATAATTAAAAAATAAGGTATATGACACTCTTACAAAATAAAGCCCTAACAAGTTTATATAAGTTGAGATAAGGACTAATAAGTTCGGCTAGTTCATTTCCAAAGAATTAAATAAAAATAAGGTATGATACTCTTCACAAAATAAGGTCTAATAAGTCTAGATAAATTCGAGATAAGGACTAATAAGGTCTAATAGGTGCGAGATTAGTTCGATTAAGCGAAAATAAGTTGAATGGAACGCACTTTCATTCATTAATGTTTGAATGAGAACGATGCTGGATAATTTTGGTTTGCTTTATTCTCAGATAAGAAACTGGACAAACAATGCCCTCCGCCTATATTTCGTTGTGGTAATTCATTATCTTATTGCTTGCAATTGCCTCTATTTGGATTTGTTATTGTTGTAATGCCTTGAATCTTTAATTTGGCGCTTGTAATGACCCAACATGAGGGTCCCGCTCTGCCCGATCAGTGAGTTGGGGTCTAGGGGAAAAGTGCCCAGGTTGCGCGGTTCATGGACAATGCCCCCAAAACTTACAGTATATGGGTTCTATTTTTGGGCTATTTTGTTCAGGTTAATTGGGTCTGTTTGGAGAACCATTTTAGGTGCCTAAAATGATAAGGTGTTAAAAGTTTTAGGTACTAAAATGAATTAGGGGTGTTTAGAAATTATAAAGATACTATACAGACCTTCTAATTAGTTTATCCCTTGCACATGGATGTAGCTAATGCATTGTTAGTGATCACATAGATATGTGTGTTGATTATTCTCGTTTTTCTTTGCTTGTAGATTGATTATGTTATAACAGTTATGTTCAACTTATTCTTGACTCTTTTTTTTCTAGGTAATTGAAATTAATCATGATTCCTTTTTTAACTGTATTTTAAACTAATACTCTTCGTTCAAAATTAATCGCATTTTCTTTTACGAAAATTCCAATATAATGATATTGCAAAAAAGCCATATTTTACTTGGGTTTAGAAGCTTGGCGTCCCATTTGAATGCCAAGTGTATTTTCTAGTTGTTTCCAGAATATTATATGTAATCATAATCAATAGAAATTCTAAGATATGAAAAGTACTTGAGATTCCTTAATCATATTTAATCTTTCTATGTCGAGAAAACTTCTACAAAGAAAATCAAAGGATGAAAATACTATTTTGTCTTATTAATCAAGCTAATTTTTTTTTTTTTTTTTTTTGTTCGGGAAAGATAATTGGTCGAAGACCAACCCCAGCAGCTTGAAATTCTTAGGACACCAAATTATGGCTTCGTTAGGTGGGTAGTGGGATTTATACCCACAAAGCAACATTTAAACAACCGGTGGGGAGTGATGAGAGTCGAACACCCGACCTCGCGGTTGGGAGGTGGGAGCACCAACCATTGGGCTCCCACGAGGACCTCTATTAATCAAGCTAATTGTTTTGTCTTGATTTCTTTTGGCTAGTATTTTCGCGGAAAGGCCTTAGAGATCAACATTGTGGTGATAATTCTCCTACTCATCATCAAGAGAAACCTTAGTTTTCAGCAAATCAATAGCAGCAAGCAGGAACGGTACAGGACATATGTAATGTGGGAGATAGTATCTCAAATATATATATGGGGCTTTTAGTTATTACATTTTCTTATAAGTTATAATGAACTTCATTAATTATGTTGCACTCGTTTAAGAAAATACTTATTTTTGGATTGTGCAATTATGCTGATTATTTTGACTTTTTCATTATATAAAGACTTGTTCTTTTGGATTTAAAACTCTGCTAATTCTTGGTGTTGGATTCTTCTTGTGTTAAACTTCAATAGCAAGATTGACGTAATTAAGAATTACATAATACATATATTATTATTATTATTGTTTCTTTCATGCTTTTATCTGAGTATAAGGGTCAATTTAATTTTATTTTTACTTCATTTCAAAAAAACTTATTTTTACTTATTTTTATATTAGTTTCAAAAAATTCAGAATTGAAAAGTAAGAAAAGTAGAGACAAGTTACGAAATACTCCTTCCGTCCCATAATATAGTGCTTGTTTCTATTTTACACGGTCTCCAAGACATAACTTTGACCTTTAATATCTTCAATTCCGTATTAATAAAAAATATAAAAAGTTGATATTATGAAACTACACATTGAGACGAATCTAACAAGATCCCACATGAATATGTTTTTTTATATATACAAATGAGAATATTCGGTCAAAGATTTTAAAGTTTGACCCACCAAAAATGAAGTAGGCACTATATTATGAGACGGAGGGAGTATAATATTAAAAAAATTAAAATTAAGCAAACAGACGACCCTAAATGTATCACTCCTCTAAAAAGCATCATAGAAATTTGATGGTTAATAATCAATTATCTAATACTCTGATCCCTCGTTCTTTGAAGTTTTATTCAAAAACTATAGATATACATTCTAAAGCAAATTAGCGAAAAAGTGTAAAATATTTTTTTAAGGATGAAGCATAAAAATTATAGCCTTATATACTGAGAATCAGTAGAGAGAAAAATCTCTTTTAGAATTCTGTTATAGAAGAACAGAATGAATAGTCTATTCTGTTATTCAAGCAGGTATTTATAGTGTAGTTAGTTATAACAAACTAACTAACATACAATGAAGCTAATAGAAAACAATAGTTAAGACTAAAAGAGCTTATACAAGCTTATTACAGACTAGGAAATATATTCATATCCCCCCTTCAAGCTGGACATGGGAAGAAGTCACAAAGCCAAGCTTGGAAGATATTTGCTGATACTGAGGACCTGCCAAAGGCTTAGTAAGAATGGCTGCCAACTGAAGAGAGCTAGGAAGATGAGAAGTTTGAATGAAACCTGAGACCACTTGCTCTCTAACATAGTGACAATCACGGTTCAAATGCTTTGTCCTCTCGTGGAAAATAGGATTCTGTGCAATATGTTCAGCAACAGAATTGTCACAATATAATTTAATAGGTAAGTTAACAGGTAGCTTCAAATCTTATAATAACCCTTCCAACCAAACAACCTCAGAAGCAACACTAGACATGCTCCTATATTCTGCCTTAGCAGAAGATTTACTGACTTTCTTTTGTTTCTTGGTTTTCCAAGAAACTAAATGAGAGCCAAAAAAAATGCAATAAGCACTCAAAGACTTGCAACTAAAAACACATGAACTCCAATCTGCATCAGGGTAGGCTTCAAGTTGCAAATCACATTTAGCAGAATAAAACAACCCTAAATCCTGAGTGCTTTTGAGATATTTAACCACATACATAGCAGCTTGTAAGTATGACTTCCTTGGACAGTTGAGAAACTGACTTAAATGTTGAGTAGCATAAGATAAGTCAGGCCTTGGTAATATTGAGTTACAATAGTCTACCAACAAGTTGTCTATATACTTCAGGATTATCAAGCACTTCACCCTCATCAGTTGATAAACCAAGACCCTTATGAAGAGGAGCTGCTACATGTTTGGTGTTTGATAAATTAAAGTCCTGGATAATATCAGTAATGTATTTTTTCTGACTTAGAAAGGTTGCAGACTTGTTTTCAATGATTTCAATTCCCAGAAAATACTTCATACTCCCCAAATCCTTGATAGTGTAAGCATTATCAAGTGTTGTCTTCATATGATCAATTTGACTTTGACTAGTACTAGTCAACACCATATCATCAACATACACTAAAATAATAAGAAATTCTCCATTTTGATGTCTAGCAAACAAGGAGTAGTCTTGAGTTGACTGAAAAAAAATCATGATTAAGAAGAAACTTGCACAATTCTTTGTTCCATTGCCTAGATGCTTGTTTTATAGGCCATATAATGATCTTTTAAGCCTACATACTTCACCAGGTTTTGCTCTTTTGTAACCTAAAGGAGGTTTCATAAACACCTCTTCATCCAAAAAGCCATGAAGGAAGGCATTATTTATGTCAAGTTGAAATAAAGGCCAACCTTTGCCAGTGGCAAGCTAAGAGAGATGATAACTCTAACAGTAGCAATCATAGCTACTGGTGAAAATGTATGAGTGTAGTATGTTCCTTCCACTTGCTGATATCCAACAGCCACTAATCTGGCTTTGTATCTTTCAACATTTCCATCAGGAAAATATTTAATCTTGTAAACCCATTTAGAAGATATATCCTTCTTATCAGCAGGTAATTGAGTCAAATACCAAGTGTCATTCTTTTCAAGAGCACTGATCTCTTTATCCATAGCATCTTGCCACTCAGGAATTAAACAGGCTTGATTATAAGAGTGAGGTTCAGTTATAGGAGGAGAAGAGACAGCAGAAAAATAAAGAGAATTAGAATTGGATTGTAGAATAGGACATTCATAGTCAAGAAATTTAATAGGTGGTTTAGCAATTCTCTTGGAATTTCTAACAAGAGGAATGATGTTATGGTTTTATATAGAGTTTTTCCCCTACTTATAAGCTAAAAAAGATGTCAATGGTGCTCTTATGAGCCATTTTGTGCTAACTTTCTCCATCTAGTTGTGGTTTTCTGTTTTGTGTCAAATTGCAGATTTTAGGGAATTATTTCCCTACTTTCTACTATTATTTGATTGCTACACTGGACTGGAGAGGTTTTATGCTGAGTTTCAAAGTCTCGAGGACACTTTCCGGGACCCTTGAGCAAAGGAAGAATTGAAGACTTGGCATTTGGAGCCAAGAACGAAGAAATGTGCCTAGGCCCGATCTCATCGGGCGGTACACGCCCGATCGGGCGCCCACAAGAGAGAACAATCAGTTTTGTTGCGGGCCCGATCGGGCACTTTCGCCCTGTCGTTAGTTCGCTGCTGAAGCCCGATCGGGCGGTTCGGCCCGATTGCATCGGGCTTGTTTGAGCGCAATTCTGTGCGTGTTGTTGAGAAGTAGTGGGCCGCCCGATTACATCGGGTGTGTTGGCCCGATTGCATCGGGCGATGGTAAAATTTTGGCGCCGTTGCTGGGGAGACGGTTTATTTTTATTTTATCTGAATTATAGTATTACACTAACCTCTACTCTGAAGAACACCTGTTCTTTGGAGCATCTCACGTTTGTTTTAGTGTTTTTGGTGTATGAGCAGGAAATTGAAATCCCCAAATCTCATTCCAATTGATCCGGAGATTAAAAAGACCGCTCGTAGACTCAGAAAGAAAACTAAGCAAGCAAAGTTGTCTGCAGGGATATCCTCCCAAAAGACACCTTCTCCACCGTCTTCACCACAATAAGAATTCCCCGTCTCACCTATTTCTGTTAGAATGGGTGACGAAGTTAAACCAACCTTCAGAGATTATGCACAACCATCTCCTGATAATATACCCACTGGGGTCCGGATGCCTACCATTGCTGCTACGAATTTTGAAATCAAGTCTCATGTTCTGAATATGGTTCAGAATAATCAATTTGCTGGGTTACCATCTGAAGACCCAAATCAGCACCTGCAGCGTTTTTTACAATGTTGTGCTACTCAGAAACAAGCTGGTGTTACTGCTGATGAGATGAAACTCATTCTATTTGGTTTCTCTCTGTGCGACAAAGCTCTATTTTGGTATAATAAGCTGCCTTCCACCATCACCACCTAGGCAGAACTATCAAAGATCTTCCTCATCAAGTGGTACCCTTACCAAAAGACTGCAAATACGCGTCATGCCATAGTCACTTTCACCCAAGATCCTAAAGAGTCATTGTATGAAGCTTGGGAGAGGTTCAAGGATCTGCAGCGCCTTTGTCCTCATCATGGTTTGGACCAATGGTATTTGTGTCAGATTTTCTACACTAGTGTTGATGCAGATACAAGGCGGGTAATTAACGGAGCCTCCGGTGGGTTCTTCATGGATAAGACAATTGATGAAGGCTATGAACTTCTGGAGAAACTCGCTTCTAATCAAGCATCTACCATTCGTTCCTCTATGAAAAAGGGAGGGAAACATGATGTTGAGGCCATATCCTTACTGTCTGGGCAACTAGCTGCTCTAAGCCAAAATATCGATTCTTTGAAGCTAGATAATGACTCCTCCCACATGAGTGTTAACGCGATGACTAGTGCTTCTAATTACAATGCTCCCATTTGTGATGCTTGTGGGATACTTGGGCACAACTCTCAAGAGTGCCCTGCGCTCCTATCTTCTAATGTAGGGGGCAACTGTGAGGCAGTTAATGCTTTTCAGTCACAACCCAGGGGCCAGTTCAATCCATATTCTAACACTTACAACCCAGGGTTGAGAAGTCACCCAAACCTCTCATATCGAAGCAATAATGTGTTGAATCCTCAACCTCAACAATTATATGTCCCACAAAATCAGGTTCAACAATATAACCCTCAACAACAAGCTCCTCCTGGCTTCCAGAGAAATCAAGCTCCACAATCACCTGCTCCTACTGCTGACCCGGCCATGACAGAGTTGAAGAACATGATGTTTCAGATGCAGAAAGGTTTTAATGCTTTTCAAGCAGACACAAAAACTCAGTTGGAAAATTTGGGTACACATAACAAGATGTTGGAGACTCAACTAGCTCAGTTGGCTAGTTCTTCTGCTAGTAGGCCACTTGAGTCATTACCTTCACAACCAATTCAACCAAGAGATACTGCCAATGCCATCACTCTTAGGAGTGGAACGCAGTATGATGGTCGGGTGATGCCTAAGGATGATCCGGTTGAGCCAGAAAAGAATGAAGCTGTCACTGACAATTCCACAGCTCCTAAGGAAGCCAACAATGCAGAGAAGCATACAGTAGCTGAAAAAGTTCCATCTACCACTCCTGTGATCAAGGTACCGTTCCCCAATCGCCTATTGAAGACTAAGCTTGATCATCAGCTCGGTAAGTTTTTGGAGGTAGTGAAGAATCTTCAAATAACTGTCCCTTTTACTGAACTTATTACACAAGTTCCTACATATGCTAAATTTTTGAAGGAAATTATGACTAGGAATAGAGCCTTTAATGAAGTTGAAACTGTTGCCTTCACTGAAGAATGTAGTGCTCTTTTGCAAAACCAGTTCCCACCTTAATTGAAAGACCCGGGGAGTTTCTCTATCCCTTGTAACATTGGCACCATTTTTATCGATAAGGCTTTATGTGATTTGGGTGCTAGTGTTTGTGTCATGCCCCTTCTTTGTTTGCAAAAAGCTTGACATGGAAGATTTAAAATGTACCAATATTACTCTTCAAATGGCCGACCGTTCTGTTAAATTCTCCCTCTGTATTTTAGAGGACGTCCCTGTGAGGGTAGGTAAGTTTTTTATTCCTGTGGATTTTGTTGTGCTTGACATGGAAGAGGATACTCAGATCCCAATTATTTTAGGGAGACCATTCCTTCATACTGCTGGAGCTATCATAGATGTAAAGAATGGAAAATTAACTTTGACTGTGGGAGATGATAAGGCGACTTTTAGTTTGACTAATGCCTTGAAAAGTCCCATGCTAGAGGAAGCCTGTTATAGAATTGATGTCATTGATGTCCTGGTTAATGATGACATGCCTCAATCCCTTCTGCGGGATCCTCTGGAGGCTTTGCTTTGTTTTGCATCTTCTACAGGTGATGGTAATCCCTTTAGTGCTGAAGTGGATGACTGGGAAGTAGCTCTTACATGTGAAGAGCTTGACGGTATTACCACTCATGCGAAGGAACGGTTAGTATATGATACTCAACCGGTAAAGGTAAAGAAACCTGAACTGAAACCCCTTCCCCCTTCTCTCGAGATATGCTTTTCTAGATGAATGCGAAAATTATCCCTGTGATTCTTAGTGCTTCACTTGAATCTTTGGTCAAATGTCTCAACTTTTGTCCTGTTTTTGAGAAAACATAAACAATCCATTGGATATAGTATTGATGATTTGAAAGGTATAAGCCCTGACTTTTGCATGCATAAAATTCACCTAGAGGATGATCATCGTCCTAGTATACAAGGCCAACGTCGTTTGAACCCCAATATGCGGGGAAGTGGTTAAGAAAGAGGTTATGAAGGCGCTGATCTTTGGAATCATCTACCCCATTCTTGACTCTAAGTGGGTGAGTCCGGTTCAAGTGGTTCCTAAAAAGGGCGGTACTACTATGGTCAAAAATGAGAAAAATGAATTAAGTGCTACAAGAGTAGTAACTGGTTGGCGTATGTGTATTGACTATAGGAAATTAAATGTTGCCACCAAGAAAGATCACTTTCCCCTCCCCTTCATTGACCAAATGTTGGAAAGGCTAACTTGTCACTCTTATTTTTGTTATCTAAACGGCTATTCAGGTTTCTTCCAAATACCTATCCACCCAGATGACCAAGAGAAGACCACCTTTACATGCCCTTATGGTACCTTTGCCTATCGAAGGATGCCATTTGGACTGCAACGCCCCCGCCACCTTCCAACGTTGTATGATGGCCATCTTTTCTGAGTTCATTGAGTCCATTATGGAAGTGTTTATGGATGACTTTAGCGTGTATGGAATTGATTTTGATGCATGTTTGATAAATTTGGCTAAAGTTTTGAAAATATTTGAAGATGTCAATCTTGTGAACTAGGAGAAGTGCCACTTCATGGTTACTGAAGGAGTGGTACTTGGTCATATTATTTCTGAACGTGGCATCCAGGTGGATAAAGCAAAAATTCAAGTGATTGAGCAATTACCCCCTCTTGTGAATGTCAAAGGGGTGCGAGGCTTTCTTGGTCATGCGGGGTTTTATCGCCGCTTCATCAAGGATTTCTCTAAAATTGCTAAACCACTTACTCAGTTGCTCCTCAAGGATGCCCCGTTCATGTTTACTGATGAATGTCTTGTGTCTTTCAACAGGATCAAGCAAGCTTTGATTACTGCTCCTATCATTCGATCTCCGGATTGGACCCTTCCATTCGAGATTATGTGTGATGCTAGTGACTATGCTGTGGGAGCTGTGCTTGGTCAGAGGAAGGACAACATCCTCCATGCGATATACAATGCTAGCAAGACACTAGATGAAGCTCAAGTTAACTATGCCACCACTGAGAAAGAGCTTCTAGCTGTGGTCTATGCACTGGATAAGTTCAGGACCTATTTGTTGGGGTCTAAGGTCATTGTTTATACCGACCATGCTGCATTGAAGTACCTCCTGACCAAAAGGAGGCAAAGCCAAGACTCATTCGGTGGATTTTCTTTGCTCCAAGAATTCGACTTAGAGATCGGAATTAAAAGGGAGCAGAAAATGTAGTGGCTGATCACTTGTCCAGATTGCAGTATGAGGATATGGAAGAGGGTCTACCCATTGATGACTCATTTTCTGATGATAAGCTCCTGGCAGTCACTTCAGTCACCCCGTGGTATGCGGACTTCGCCAACTTCTGTGTGAGTGGATAGACTCCCCCAGAGCTGAGTTACCAGCAGAGGAAGAAATTCCTCCATGAGGCTAAAAAGTACTTTTGGGACGACCCTCTGCTTTACAAGCTTTGTGCTTAAACCATCTATAGGTGATGTATCCCAGATTGGGAGGTGCATGACATTCTGAAGCACTCCCACTCCCTGCCATGTGGAGGCTATGATGGGCCCTCCAAAACCATTGCTAAGGTACTTCAGTCTGGTTTTTACTGGCCTACTTTATTTCATGATGCTAGTACCCTTGTTAAGTCTTATGATGCATGCCAACGAACGGGAAATATTTTCCGTAGACATGAGATGCCCCAAACCCCCATTTTGGAAGTTGAATTATTTGATGTATGGGGTATTGATTTTATGGGCCCCTTTCCCTCTTCCTCGGGCAATAATTTCATACTTGTTGCTGTTGATTATGTGTCTAAGTGGGTAGAAGCCATTGCATCACCAACTAACGACTCCAAAGTCGTTATGAAAATGTTTAAAAAAATTATCTTTCCAAGGTTTGGGGTACCAAGGGTTGTCATTAGTGATGGTGGATCTCATTTTCACAAACGAACTTTCGAGGCTCTGCTTAAGAAATATGGTGTCTACCATAGGACCGGCCTAGCATATCACCCTCAGACAAGTGGGCAGGTAGAATTGTCTAATCGTGAGATAAAGACCATCTTAGAGAAGGTGGTAGCTAAATCTAGGAAGGGTTGAAGTGACAAATTAGATGACACCTATGGGCTTACAGAACTGCTTTTAAGACCCCTATTGGCACCACCCCTTACAGGTTAGTCTATGGGAAAGCATGTCACCTACTTGTTGAACTAGAGTACAAGGCTTTTTGGGTTGTTAAGGAGCTAAACCTTGATGCTAAGTTAGTAGGAGAAAAACGCCTATTGCAGATTAATGAGCTTGATTAACTCCGATTGAATGCTTATGATAGTTCGCGTCTCTACAAAGAGCGCACTAAGAGATGGCATGATAAGAAAATTTTGAGTAGAGAGTTCTCAATTGTGACAAGGTTTTATTGTACAACTCTAGATTAAAACTTTTCCCTGGTAAGTTGAAGTCTAGGTGGTCTGGTCCTTTTTTTGTCACTAATGTTAACAAGTTTGGTTCTATTGAGGTGATGAATGCAACAGGTGAGAAGTTCAAAGTTAATGGCCAACGCTTAAAGCTGTATCATACAGGAGCTCCTGTTGGATATGTGGAGGAATTATACCTCCAACCCCCTTCCCCTTCTGCTTGAGGGATGAGGCATTATGGTCGTGCGGGATCTTTGTAAACCAGCGCTAATCGGGAGGCAACCCGATTTCCCCTTTTCCTTTTCTTTTTATTTTTAGATTTGCTAGTTTTGTAGCTTTGGTAAGAAAGTGAGAGGGTACTAATCATCATTCTAAGGCTATATGTGTACAGGAATTGTTAGCATGGAAGTTCGGGTTGTTGTTCAGTTGAAAAGATCGCACAAACAAAGGAAATCACCTGTTTGGGCATCCGCCCGATCATGTCGGGCAACACCGCCCGATCGGGCCCGCAAAGAAAATGTTGGAAACAAGAAAAAGGAAACCGCCCGATTGAATCGGGTTGAATCGCCCGATCAGGCAGTCTTCCGTCAATGAAAACAGGCTCGCCCGATTGCATCGGGCCATATCCCCCGATTGGGCGTCACTCCGTCAGTTCCTGGAACGAGAAAGCACACCGCCCGATCTCATCGGGCGAGGGCGCCCGATCGGGCCCGTGACCATTTTTTTGGCGACAAAATCGAAGAAAAAAACTCGCCCGATTTCATCGGGCCTCCTTCGCCCGATCGGGCCTTCGTCAAGCGGGCGCCTTGAACCCCGATTTTTCACTTCCTTCACTCATTCTTCTCACAATCTTTCTCTCTCTCCTTCAAACCCTAACCCCCAATTCTCACCTTCTTCCCCAAATTCACCCTCCACCATTAAAGACCTTCATCCAAGCTACTTCAATCTTCACAAAATCACTTTTCTCATCATCCCCTACAAATTTTTTACCCCATCCTCTTCATTTTCTCTCACTCCATCCCTCACATCCATCTTCTTCCTCCTTCCTTCCACCATTAAAGTGAGTGAAACGCTTCCTTCCATCATCCCCCATTAAAGTGAGTGAGAAATCCTTTACATCCTTATATTTCTCCAAGCAACATGAGTTTGAGGAGGCGTCGCGAATCTGGCATCGGGTCTCAACCACCACCACCACCACCGGCCATCCCTCGGGACGAGACTTTTCCGGACGTCATCTTTTCGTCGGAAGAGCAGCGTGAAAGGTTTCAGCCCCTAAAAGGGTGCGAGGTAAGTCCTACCCACTTTCTTAATATTGAATTTTTGAGTAAATTGGGTATTGCAACTTAATTCAAGGATTTCATGAAAATCATAGGGATGGGATCATTTTTTCCGTGCATGTTAATACATACCCTGTGCTTGTTTGTGAATTTTATAGTAGCCTTGAGGTTACCAAACCCCGAACTGGACCCGTCTCATATGTATCCTTTAGACTACTCAATCAGGACTTCCGCCTATCCTTACCGGAATTTGCTAGAATTATCCGAGTCCAATGTCAGGGGGAGATTGGGCACCCCCCTAACTCCCACCACCGTGATACCTACTTTGCCATCACGGGTGATGAAAATGACTTCACCCTACAACATTGCAATGCCAAATTCATCCACCAACCCATCTTCAAACTTTGGGTACGGTTTATGTCTCAGACACTGTTTGGGAGGGTGGAAGGACAATTGATTAGGGGGGATGAACTATACTTGATAGGAAGCTATATGCTTAGAAGGACGCGTCACCAGTTTCAATGCAACATCCCTCACCATGTTGCGCTCCAAATGGAGCGTATTACTACCATATATCCTAAGAGGCGAGCCGATGGTACCTTGACCTCTCGTGCCATTGTGAATGGGGGGTTGGTGACTCTTTTTGCTAGGAGAATCCCCGGCTTTGATAAAGACTCGCTACCAGCCGACCATAGGACCTACCCTCATGGATTATGCCTACCTAGATCGCCTCCACTGGTAAGAGAGAGCTGGGGACAAATACCAGTGGTGCATCAACGGGATGCGCTCTATTGAGTTGCCTAGTCCTTTAGCAAAAATCAGACCCGGGCAACCCCATTACTACCTTCCCATTGCCGGTACTGATTTCCCCACCCCCGTCCCTGAGATACCCCAGCGTACCTTTCACCGTCGCCAACCCCATTATGATGATATTGCCTCTACTTCTGATGCTCCCCCTCCCCCATATTCTGCTGCTCCTCCTACTTTTGACTTTCAGGATATGATGAGCATGCTCCAGCAGATGGAGTCTAGCATTACTACCAACTGCAGCCATCCAGAGCATCGGTCAGCGGGTTGATGCCAATTCTGCAGCTCTCCAGAGCATTAGCCAGCGTGTTGATACATTGGCTAATGATCAACACCTAGCTATGTATCCCATGTACGATGAATACAACGAGACTTCATCGGATTCTTTGAAAACAGACGTGCACCCATCTTGGTACACTTGGAACCCGAGTTCTGACCAACGGGATCCAGTAGTCGGGGTGGCGGAGGTGAGGATGATGATGGTGATGAGATTTCCATGGATGACTGATATCCATGCCTTTCCTTTCCCTTGTTACCATGAGGCCATTGCCAAGTTCAGGTTGGGGGAGGATTTTTGTAAGTACTTCTCTCTCTTTTACTGCTTTTTAGGTTAGTTAAGTTAGTTTAATTGCTTTGGAAAAAATGAAAAATCACAAAAAAAAAATGAAATATTGCTGAAAAAAACACAAAAATACGAGTTGAATATGAATAGATTGATTGCTTCCCTGTGCCCCGAACTTTGCTTTGAAAAATGATTTAACTCATTATACTGGATAGTTGGGCATTTGTGATTGGGATGTTGTGATGTGATCTCTGATTGCCTTGATCTTGAGTGGCTTTTGATGATAAAGCGTCTACTTTAATTGCATGCTTGAATTGGTTAGATTGTGAGGATTCATTCTAGCCTTGAGATTTATATCTATATCCGGTCTATTCTGGTGTGTTAGTTCCTCGTATCATTCTTATCTTGACTTTGGCATTGTACTCGTTGATTTCTGATTACTTTGGACATGTGCTGTGATATAGGCGTTCATTTGTTTAAATTTTTAAGCCTCAGAGTTCTTAAATGAATCATTTTCCCCCTAGCCCCGCTGAGCCTAATGACTTTTTGGATCTATATTAAGCCACATTACACGCCTTGAGCCTTTGCAATGACTATTGTCCCAAGCCTAGCTTAGGGGAGCATTGTTAGGTTAATATTATATTGTGTGGTTGATTCCGTGGGGTGGTTAGAAAATAATGTTATGTTGGTACAAAGTAAAGTGAAAAGAAAAAAAAAGAGAAAGAAAAGAAATAATACATGAAAAGTCTCCATGATCTTCACACGTTAAATTTCAAAAAACTTAAATTCATGAAAAATTACTGAGAATTATATTGAAGGAGACAATTATTGGTTGGTTCGTGAAATTTCAGAGTTGGTTATTATCTTGGTCATGTTATTGAGGCCATGGGAGTTGTTTAGACCAAACCTAGTCTTACTAGTGTTTTTGCTCCCCTTTTCTTGGCTTTTCCACCACATTCCTTAAATAATTTCCGTACCTTTACCTGAGCCCCATTAAAACCTTGAGAAGACCTTTTGAGCACGTATTTGATTGTTTATTGAAATAATACTGAGTCAATATGCCAAAGTTGAAGATCAAGTTTGTTATTTGAGTCGACCTGATTAGGATGAGCGATATTATACCTTTCTAAACACATGAGAGTGTGAGTGGGAAGGGATATTATGGTTGGGTTGATGAGCGATCAGGCACATTTATTGCTCGCCACAAAATTGAGAGGAGTGACACCTCGGTGAGCACCTTTTCAAGATTTGCATGTTATGTAGGGCAGCTGCATTTGATGGTTTGCTTAGGTGATTGGTGGTCAGGGTGATCTAAGCAACTGAACTTGAATTTTGCTTGCTTGAAGGATTTTGAGTTGAAAATATTTGAATTTGAATTTCTTATCTGAGGGGTGAAGCAATTTTATTCTTATTCATGTTGTACTTTGCTTGGGGACAAGCAAAGGTTTAGCTTGGGGGAGTTTGATGTTATGGTTTTATATAGAGTTTTTCCCCCTACTTATAAGCTAAAAAAGATGTCAATGGTGCTCTTATGAGCCATTTTGTGCTAACTTTCTCCATCTAGTTGTGGTTTTCTGTTTTGTGTCAAATTGCAGGTTTTAGGGAATTATTTCCCTACTTTCTACTATTATTTGATCGCTACACTGGACTGGAGGGGTTTTATGCTTGAGTTTCAAAGTCCAGGGACACTTTCTGGGGCCCTTGAGCAAAGGAAGAATTGAAGACTTGGCATTTGGAGCCAAGAACGAAGAAATGTGCCTAGGCCCGATCTCATCGGGTGGTACACGCCCGATCGGGCGCCCACAAGAGAGAACAATCAGTTTTGTTGCGGGCCCGATCAGGCGCTTTCGCCCTGTCGTTAGTTCACTGCTGAAGCCCGATCGGGCGGTTCGGCCCGATTGCATCGGGCGTGTTTGAGCGCTAGGTTACGTGCGTCTTTGTTGAGAAGTAGTGGGCCGCCCGATTGCATCGGGCGTGTTGGCCCGATTGCCTCGGGCGATGGTCATTTTGGGCGCTGATGTGTTTATTGAGCCCGATCGGGCGATTGTCCCGACACGCGCATTTAATGATTTCCGAGCTATTTTTATAAGACTTTTCCTAATTGTTTGAAATTTAGTTTAAATAGCCAAATCAGAATATCTTTTTTTCATCTTTGTTTTTAGTCATTATTTTTCATAATTTTCTCTCAAGAACCCTAGTTTACTACTTTTCACTTTGGATTCAAGATCAAACATTTGGATTACTTGCAAGTTCAATATAGTTCTTCAATTTGGTAATTTTCTTTATTGCTCTCTTTATTATTGATTAGATTAATTTCTTAGTTATTCGCAATGATTCAAAGTATGAATTTTATATTGATTTTGTTATTGTTTTCATAAGCATGAGTGAGTCGTTTTATTTCTAGGATTGTGGGGATCTATGTATTAATGATGGATTGATAGATTAGTATAATTGCCTTTTATTTCAATTGTTTCCTGTGGTTGAATCGTTCATGCTAGATTTATAAATTAGGCCTGATTTGTATTTCTATTATCGCAATATTGAATCTGCTTCGAGAGGAGAGATTTCGTATAGGCTTTCAATCATTAGGCAGAGTGATCCTTGACCATGCGAGAGCGGCTAGGTGATCATTGAGGGAGGTAATGTTCGAGAAAAATTACATGTGCCCTAGATAAATTGACTTATTAGGTGGTTGTTATTCGTCCCTAATTTCCCGAATTGTATGCATAGTGATCCATGGTCCTAGTTCTTTATTAATTGATTCATACCTTCATATTTAATTCTGTTATTTGCTAAGTTCAGTAAAACAACTCTTTTCATCTGATCTAGTTAGTATAATATTAGAATTCAGATACAATAAGTATAACTTTCTCCCTGTGGATTCGATCCTGACTTCCCTGACTACTAGTTAGTGGACCTTAGGTTATTTTTAATTAGGTGATACGACTTTAGCCTGTGATACGACTTTAGCATGTCAAGGAATGCTAGCAGTAGAAATATTTTGTGTAGGTGAGTAAACTGGTACAATGGGTGATGAGGTAGAGGAAGAAGAACTAGGTTGAAGATTTGGAGTATCTGTAACAGGAATAGTGGATTCAAATGAAGTGGTATGAGAATTTGCAAGTAACTGGTATGAGAATTTGCAAGTAACTGAGTGTTCTGAAAATTATTAGAGTTATTTGTAGGAATATATTGAATAGGAGAATTACTGAGAGGAATAATAGGAGAATTTAAAGAATTAACTGGAGTTTGAGAGGAAGAAGAAGATGGAAGGATGATATTAACAGGATCTATGCAGGAATCAGAAAAATCTATAATATCAATATCATGAGAAGATGAATTAGACACAGGATAAGAAGTGTTTTTATGAAAAGGAAAAATATGTTCCTGAAAAAGAACATCTCTGGAAACAAAGCATTTCCTAGTGTTCAAATCATAGGCTTTATATCCCTTCTATCCAGATGGGTAGCCAATGAAGATGCATTTAGTTGCCCTAGGACTGAATTTATCTCTCTTCCTATCAGTGTTATGTACATAACGTAAACACCCAAACACTCTAAGAAAGGTATAATCAGGAATTGTGTTTGCTAAAACTTCAAAAGGACTATTCCAATGAAGAATAGGGGTAGGAATTTTGTTAATGAGGAAGGTTGTAGTAAGAAGACACTCTCCCCAGAAATATGAAGGAAGATTGGCTTGAAATTTTAAAGCCCTAGCAACTTCTAACAAGTGTTAATGTTTTCTTTCCACTCTCCCATTTTGTTAAGGAACACCAACTATACTCTTTTGGTGAATAATGACTTTATTGCAAAACAAATTAAGACATTGATCTTGAATTATTTTTCTCTTCCATTATCAGATCTGATATTCTTAACTTGCTTGTTATACTGAGTTTCAACTTTAGTGAGAAAGGTTGCTATATACTATAGACTTGTTGTTTGTTTTGCAAAAGAGAAGTCCAAGTTGTTCTACTAAAGTCATCAAGAATGGTTAGGAAATAGGATGTACCATGAAGAGTTTTAATTTTGTAGGGACCCCAGAGATCTATGTGTATGAGAGAAAAAAAAATCAGCAGCTCGGAAATGCTTCTAGGGAAAGGAGATTAATGATGCTTGGCAAAAACACAAATCTCACAAAAAAAAAATCTACATGAGAACAAGCAGAAACGTCTATATATTTCATCCTAGATAGGGAAGAGTGACCCAATCTAGCATGTAATATATCAAGAGAAATTTTAGGAGTAGCATTGGCTTTGTGAATAGGAGAAATGTATTTAGAAGTAGCAGATGTGTTTCAAAAGATTTGAATAGACTGTAGAATTCTGAGTGACAAAATACATGTTAAGATAATAGAGACCACCAATCTTAGTGCCTTCAATTATGTTCTTTCCATCAGAATCAATAAACATACACTTAGTCAAAGAAAACTTCACTTCAATCTTACTATGATCAGCTAATTTCCCAACAAACAACAAATTATGCTTGAAACTAGGCACTAGTAACACATTATGCAGTGTGATCTTATCACAAATAATCACATCACCTATCTCAGAAACATATGTGCAACTACCATCAGGTAAAACTACTTCAATCATTTTAGCAAGTTTCCTTTTGTGACAAAATAAATTTGCATCAAATGCCATGTGATCAGTTGCACCAGAGTCAACTATCCAGGTAAAAGAATGATTTATACCTGCTACAACGTGAGCATGAGCAATTTGACTATTGGAAGATTCTCCAATAGTCTGGCTTCCTTTCTTGGTTTTGAGAAATTCTTGGAACATTGAATGCATCATAGTAGTATCTACATGATTGGCAGCTACAGAAGGACCAATAGCAGCAAATTCCAGAGGTGTATCTTCAAAAGTGTTCTCAGCAGCAACATTTGCAACCAGCTTGCCAAAAGTATTGCTTGATACTGGCTTCTTATGATATCAGTCAGGAAATCCAATGAGCTTAAAGCATTGGTCCTAAGTATGACCCTTTCCTTTACAATAGTCCCAACGTAAATTCATTTTCTCCAATTTCTCCCCGCCTCCAATCTTTCTTAAAACCGGAGTTTCTTTGCATAGCTAAAGCACTCACTTCATGAGTTGACATTTGTATTGCAGAAATTTGTTTTTGCTTCTCAATTTGTTAAGCTAAAGCAAAAGCTCGATTAATGGATGGTAAAGGATCCATAGACAAAGCCATCATTAAGCCCAAGCAAAAACTCAATAAATTTCTCTTCTGCCTGAAAATCTGCAATTTTCTTCAAGAAAGTGTAGGTACATTTAGACAAAATTCCACAGCTACAATCAGGAAAATTTCTTAGGTTTTGCAATTCATCCCAAAAATACTTCATCTTTCCAAAATATGCAACAATTGACATATTTTCTTGCTTCAATTTCTCCAAATCTTTCTTCAATTGATATATTTGTGGTTCATTTGATTGACCATAACGCTCACAAACTTCATGCCATAATTGAGCTAAACTTTCAACATATGTGAAATTCTCACCAATTTCTTGTTCCATAGAATTAACTAACCAGCAAGTAATCAAGTAATCACACCTCAGCCATCGATTAAAATTTTCACTAATTGAATCAGGTTTAGCAATCGAACCATCAAGAAAACCTAATTTGTTCTTCGCAACTAATGCACAAATAACATTTCTCTTCCAGCTAACAAAATTAGTCGCATTCAAATTTATCGCAACTAATTTGTTCATAGTTTGATCAAAATTCAGAATGTAATAAGGATCATTATAACCAATACTCACATTGCTATCACCTCCAGAGTTCGAGTTTTCTCCAGTTACTTCCGCCATTGATGAATGATTTCAGAAGCTTTGTAATAAGAAATGAAGATACAAGACTAAATGTCGCAGAACAAGAAGAAGAAATTTTGAGGAAAATCAGCAATGATACGAAATTCGAAGTTTAATCATCTCAAAATAGAGCAATTTAGATCAATTCGCAGTTCAAATAAATTGAACCTGCTCTGATACCATGAGAATCAGTAGAGAGAAAAATCTCTTTTAGAATTCTGTTATTGAAGAACAGAATGAATAGTCCGTTATGTTATTACAAGCAGGTATTTATAGTGTAGTTAGCTATAACAAACTAACTAACATACAATGAAGCTAATAGAAAACAGTAGTTAAGACTAAAAGAGCTTATACAAGCTTCTTACAGTCTAGGAAATATATTCATATATACACACTAAGATTCCTCTGTAAGAAAAAAAGATACACGCTTATAAGATCAATTAATTTTTTAGAATGAAGCATTGAGATTGTTGTGGATTGATGGTGAGTCACTTTAGCTACATACTTCAGGTCACAAATGTTCAAGGATTTATTTTGCCAATGCCTTTAATTGCCTGAGGCTGATGTAGACTAGGATCTTTTTGAAGTGGGTGAGGGTGAGCATCATGCGGCAGACGATGTACACTATTTACTACGCTTTTCAATAATAATACTACCTCTGTATTTTTTTAGTTGCACCATTTGCTTTTTAACATTTGCCGAGACGCTTATTTGAACGTTAATATCTATTATTAGGTGTAAGTAAAAATTCTAAAAATTTGATATTTGGAATCCTCGTATTGAGACGAATCTAATAAGACCCCACTTGACTATGTTTTTTCTTATATAATGGTGCGAGATAGCTTAACAAAGTTGGTTGATGAATAGTGCCAAAAAGAAAATGGTGCAACTAAAAAAATACAGAGGTAGTATATATTAGCCACTGAAATTTTGGCCTGGCAATGCCCTATGTGGTGTTGCATTAACAAGTAACAACAATTATTCCCACCCTTTTCAATAATAACATAAATTAGCCACTCAAATTTCAGCCCTAACGATAATTCCCCATGTATTGTTGCATCAACGAAAATTCTCCCCTATCGGGCATTGGCCTTATCAGCAAAGTCGCAAATTGATAGTATAAAATTGATGATTATTAGATCCTTTTTTTCTTAATTTGACTTCTTAATATATATCTTCATCTGATAGACTTATTAAGAGTAGACATTGTGGAAATTACATTGAATTAATGGTGGAACCAAGATTTCTTTATTTTGTGGGAAAATATATACTATTTTGAGAAAGAGTTATAATGGTCACATGTCTTGAGAAAAATTAAAGGTGGTGAAAATTGCATAAAATAGCGTGCAAATAAAGAGGTCCAAACACAAAAGATAGAGTTTTGAATTAACAATTTTAACTATCAATTGCCACTTTAGATATGATATGAACTAGTGCTTTATGCTGAACTTTTGAGTGATATCCAAATCACAAGGGAGGTCATCACGTATTCACGTACCCCAACCTCCTTGGATTATTCCGAATAACCGCTGGTTAGTGGATTCAATAGATACATCCCTAGAGTTCAAACTCAAGATTTTGGGTAGCAGTACTAATGAGCGTACTTGACTTGTGAACTATTGAACTTGTATTAAACTCTAATTGAAGTAAGATAAGTTGAACTTGGAAAATTCAAACTCGTGAAAGCTCGAAACTTTGCTAAAGCTTAAATAACGAAAGTAATAAGTCAAGTTGAGAAAACCCAAGTTTGAGCTCAACTCGATTCGTTTTGACACCCATAAAGTTCTCAGATTTGAGACTTGTAGTTACCAAGTTAATATCTTTTAGGCTAAGTGTGGATGATATTGACTGAAGCTCCTTAAAAGAGGGAGCGTATATTGCAAAAACTGCATTGCAAGTAGAATTATGTGCGGTCTTTCATTGCATCCAATGGGCTATTGGAAGAGGTTTCACTGCATTTCATTTGTTAACTGACTCCACGGGTGTTATCCATCTCATTCAAGCAAAAGGGTTATCTAATTTATCTCTCAGATGGACGGTTCAACATATTCTAGCTCTTGCCTCGTTTCTTCCGATTTGTATGCTGCGTAAGGTTAAGAGAATGCAAGTTCAAATGGCTCATGATTTAGCTAAAGGATTTAGATGTTTTCCTCATTTTTATTAGTTGTTTAGTGTTAGCTGTAGTCCTTGTAAAAAAAAATCATCCTTCATCAACTCCATTCCACCAAAAATTAAGTACTCCAATCTCAATTAAGCAGATAAATGAAGACGAGGGAGTACATATGAGTATATGACTATAGTGGCTTAATATATACTTACCCGCATTTTCTTAATTGGAATACATCAATCTGTTGGGCCCAGAAATTACACATTGGCGACACAAGGAGTTATTTGAAATTGAAAAAGATAAGTTGCCTTGGTTATCTGGAGGACGTGTGAAGTAGTTTCATTGGGCCCATTATCATAACTGCATGAGGGAATAAATGGAAGCAGTTGCAAAGAAGGTGTAACAAGTCATTTGTTATATTGTATAAATAGGGTACTTGTAACCTAAATAACTCTCTCTGGCTACCATACACTCTCAATACTCTCTAGATGACATTCTCCCCTTTCCTCCATCAACATTTTACAAAGCTTGTAAGCTAATTGTATTGATACGTGTGTATCAATGGCGACATCATTATAGTGGATTGGTGATCAAGAGTGTCACCCGCGGTTTTTCCCATTCCTTGGGTTTTCCGCGTCAATAATTGTTTTTATTCTCTCATTTACATTCTTGTTAATTATTATTTATTTCATATTTTTAAAGTATATTGTTCTTGTTGTTGGCTCCCCAATACCTTTTGCGTACTTGGTACAAAATCAGCATAAACAATTTGGTGCCCACCTTGGGGCCCTCAACAAGATCTCTATACATCGATCATTACTTTCTTTTTTTTCTATTAGTTCGTCTGTGCTTTTTCTTTTCTCTATCTTTGCAATGGCAGGATAATGGGTCACTACTCGAGAGGTCATTGATGAACTCAATCGCGTCAAGGCTGCTATGGCCGAATTGCAGAATAGCTATGTCGCGTCATGCATGGAGAATCAGAGCCTGAAATTTGCTCAGAATTCCAAAGGCTCTAAGCGCCGCAATATAGGCGATGTCTCCAAAATGCCTGGCCTGGATGGAGGACTATTCGAAACTCCTGTGGGCCACAACATCCCTACCCACGACGATGATTCAGTTGGAGATGCTGACGCTGACGTCGAGCCTGACACCGACCTCATTGGAGACCAGGCCAAGGAGCAACCGCGCTCCATCGCTGACGATCCCATCCAGTAGTGTCTTCAGCAGCTAGAAGACATGACCACCAGGATCCCCGGCGTCCCACACCCTATGGAAAAAGCGACGCCAAATAGTTTCGCAGACTCACCTTTTGCTGATGTCATTGCCATGATCGAGGTCCCGAAGCGGTTCTCAGTCCTGTCCATGAAGCTGTACGACGGCACAACAGACCCGAATGATCACGTCGCCCAATACAAGCAGCGGATGATCACTATTTCCATTCCTCGGAACATGCACGAAGCATGCATATGCAAAGGTTTCGGGGCATCGTTGACTGGACCAGCCCTGTAGTGGTTTATCCACCTTGCCAACGGCACCATTTTTTCTTTTGCTCAATTGATTAACACTTTTAATTTGCAATCTGCTAGTAGTCGTAAGATGGAAAAACAAGCTAGTGATTTACATATAATCGTGCAAAAATCTGATGAATCCTTGAAAGAATTTGTCCACAGGTTCAACAGGGAAAAAGTATCAATTCCAAACTGTGATGTCAAGACGACAATCGAAGCTTTTCGACGGGGATTGGACGAAGATACAAAGAGCTTACCAAATATCCCTGTCCAAAGTTCCGGGATGCTCAAGCCAAAACCTTGGCCCAGATCCGGTTGGAGGAAGACATGCAGTCGAGAAAGGAATTCCATGACGCCGACAGCAGGAAGTCGACGCCAAACAAGAAAATTTCGTGGTGTCCAAAGCCTTATGATCGTCCACAACAAGTTCATACCGTCCGTTAGACTCATCATGCCAACGACTGGAAAAGCGATCCCAGCCTACCACACAAACTCAATGAATATGGGTTCAGCGTCAACGCATCAAGTATTGTCAACACCCTACATTCTCTTGGTAATGTTGTCAAATCGCCTTTCAGGAACGAAAAAGCCGCACCACGGCGAGACAAATCTAAGTGGTGCGAATTCCACGGAGATCATGGGCATGACACCGGCGAGTGTGTCGCACTAAGACGCAAGGTGGCACATCTCCTCAAACTAGGGCATTTGAAGGATCTACTGACAGAGAAGGGGAAGGACACTTTCTCCAAATACGACGGACGGCGACAACCTCATTCGTCACCGACACACGTGAAGGTAATTAATGTTATTAGTGGTGGATCAGATATTTGTGGACTAACCTATTCTGCAGCGAAACATCACGCAGGGGACGTCCCAAATAGAGACGTCGTCCCTAAAGAACTGCGACACCCGCGTGACGCCGAGTTAGAGGCTATGCCAATAACGTTTGACGACGACGACCTCGGTGACAACAGAGACATCTATCATGACGGTCTAGTAATTTCTCTAACTATAAGTAATTATTTGCTAAAGCGTGTGCTAGTGGATAATGGCAATTCAGCCAACGTCCTCATGAAGGACGCCTTAGAAGACACGAGCATCGACTAACGTGACATCATCAGAAAATCTACTGTCCTTGTCGGATTTAGTGGAGAAGTTAAGCATACCATGGGAGAAGTGACGCTGCCCACCTATGCCAAAGGAGTGAACATGCCCACCAAGTTCTATGTCGTGGACTGCCCGTCCTCATACAATGTCATCTTGGGGAGACCCTGGATCCAAAGCATGAAAGTTGTCCCATCCACAAATCATCAATCAATGAAATTCCCTACCAAATAGGGAGTGCAAGAGATCAAAGGGGATAGACGGATCGCCAGAGAATGCTACAAGACGTCTCTCAAACCTCGTAAAACGGAAGCATAGCAATTACAGATGCAAACGTTGGGGGAACAAGAGTACGATGAGCAACAAGTAGATGAAATCATACTCGACGCTGATAAACCAGAGCGAACTGTCAAAATAGGAGCGTCATTTGCCCCCGACGTCCGAGAATAGGCAATCGAATTTCTAATAGCTAACGCCGATTGTTTTGCATGGTCGCATGAGGTATTGACCCCAACGTCATAACTCATAACACATAAACTCAACGTCGACCCTCATCACAAACCAGTAAAGCAAAAGAGACGTAAATTCGCTCCTGAGAGAAATCAGATAATCAATGACGAGGTCCAAAAGCTAATTGACACCGGCAAGGTAAGGGAAGTGAAATACCCTGATTGGCTTGCTAACGTTGTTGTTGTAGGGAAAAAGAACGGAAAGTGGCGAGTTTGCATCGACTTCACCGATCTTAACAAAGCTTGCCCGAAAGATCCGTTCCCGCTGCCACACATCGACGTCCTCGTCGACGCCACCGCCGGACATGAGTTGAAATTCATGGATGCCTTTTCTGGTTACAACCAAATACTTATGCATCCTGATGATCAGGAGAAGACGCCATTCGTCACTGACCGAGGCATCTACTGTTACAAAGTGATGTCGTTCGGATTGAAAAACGCTGGCGCCACTTATCAACGTCTTGTTAATGCTATGTCAAAGACCAACTAGGGGACACCATGGAGGTCTACATCGATGACATGTTGGTGAAATACAAAGCTGCGAGTGACCATGTTTCACACCTGCAACAGGCATTCGACGTCATATGAAGGTATGGAATGAAACTAAATCCTACAAAGTGTTCTTTTGGAATTTCTGCAAGAAAGTTTCTAGGATACGTCGTCACACAACAAGGAATAGAAGCTAGTCCTGATCAGGTCAGAGCTATTATCAACATCCAATCTCCAAGGAATGTCAAAGAAGTCAAAAAAACTCACAGGCCGCGTAGCTGCTTTAAATTGGTTCATATCCAAGTCTTCCGACAGATGTCGAATATTCTACGACGTCTTGAAGAAGAACTAAGGCTTTGAATGGACTGACCAACATGAACAAGCATTACAAGAACTCAAACAATACTTGATGACGCCGCCGTTATTGTCCAAGCCGACGGCAGACGAACCTTTACAACTTTATGTCGCCGTCAGTGAATCTTCAGTCAGCGCTGTCTTAACAAGGGAAGGTCCAGAAGGACAGTTACCCATATATTATGTAAGTAAGTCACTAGTAGACGCCGAAACCAGGAATTTATCTTTAGAAAAACTTGTCTTAGCACTAGTCACTGCTAGCAAAAATCTGAAACATTATTTCGAAGCTCGTGCGATACATGTCAAAACTAACTATCCTATTAAGTCTATCTTGAGGCACCCTGAATTGACAGGAAGGATGAGCAAGTGGGCTATTACCTTTAGTAGCTACGACATCACGTATCAACCAAGGACGGTGATAAAATCACAAGCTCTAGCAGATTTTGTGGCTGACTTCAGCCCACGACTAGAAGAGTCGGCGCAAAGCGAAGTAAGTATGTTAGATGTAAATACACTTAATACTAAATGGGTGCTACATGTAGATGGATCTTCGAATTTTTGAGGAGCCGGACTAGGCATATTGCTGAAGTCGCCACAAGGAGACATCATTGCCCGAGCCATTAGCTGTGATTTCAAAGCAACAAACAATGAAGCGGAGTACGAAGCATTAATAGCAGGGCTGACGCTGGCGAAGGATTTGAAGGCGACATACATCGAAGTGTATATCGATTCATTGCTAATAGTCAGCCAAATTAAAGGACAGTTAGCTGCAAAAGATTCCAAAATGACGGTGTACCTTGACGCAATCCGCTCAAAGGTAAAAAGTGTTAAATGTTTTGACATCCATCAAAACCCCAGGGACCAAAATACGCAGGTAGACGTGTTAGCCAACATTGGCTCAGCCATGAGGACGTCGGGCTTCAAAAACATTCCTATCACACATTTGGTGACGCCGACAATTGATCGGCCAGGAAATGAAGTCGACGTTAATGATATATCAGCAACACCTGTTAGCTGGATGACGCCAATCACTTCATATCTCAAAGACGACGTACTCCCGAAAGACAAAATAGAGGCCAGAAAGGTACGCTTCAAATGATCTATGTATGTTTTGATTGACAACATCTTATTTCGAAAGTCAATTGCAGGGCCATATCTGCGATGCCTTGACGGCAACGAACGAGGACAAGTACTACAAGAAATGCATGATGGCAATTGCGGCAACCATTCAGGAGGACGCAACCTATCTAATCGTACGTTGAGGATGGGCTATTATTGGCCAACGTTACGTCATGATGCCAATGAGTATGTTAAGAAGTGTGACGCCTGCCAATGACATGCTGCAATGTCCTACAAGCCAGCAGAGAAGTTACACCCAACCATTACTCCATGGCCCACACGCCTGCCAATGACATGCTGCTATGTCCCACAAGCCAGCAGAGAAGTTACACCTAACCCTTACTCTATGTCCCACAACCATCTCACCTTTGTTGTGTGAAGACAGGCGTAGGGGACAAATATTCATTGACAGTTGACGTCGAAACAATCAAAATCCCGACAGCAAGACATACGGTTATGAAGCAGTCCTACCTCGCGAAGTACAAATCCCGACGGCAAGATATGGGTTACTGACGCCAGAGAGAAACGAGGAAGAATTGAGCCATGACCTCAACACTATTGAAGAGTTAAGAGAGGCAGCACTCGTACGGATGGCATCACAGCAACAAATAGTGGCGCAAAGTTTTAACAAAAACGTCAAAGCATAAACATTCAAGGTAGGTGTGATTGGGTGCTTAGGGAAGTATTCCAAAATACTAAAGAGCTTAACGCAGGTAAATTAGCACCAGCTTGGGAAGGACCTTATCAAATACACAAAGTGGTAGGCAATGGCGCCTATAGGTTACGCACAAAGGAGAGTAAGCATGTTCCCTGAAGTTGGAGCGCCATCCACCTAAAACTTTATCATTTTTAACGATCTTATGCTGACAACAAAAAGGACGCCACTACAGGTAAGTAACCAACAATCTAAGTTAGATTACTCCATTTCATTTTATTCTCAACATATTCAATTTCCTTTTTTAAACATTATTCCTTCTTACCTTGTACTGACTTGAGCGTCGGAGGGCCAACAACGGCCATCTCACCTTTGTTGTGTGAAGACAGGCGTAGGGCACGAAGATTCGTTGACAGCCGACGTCGAAACAATCAAACACCACAATGTTCACATTCACCTGAGACGGCGACCTTTAGTATGACGATGACAGTTTATTATGACGACGACAATTTAAGCTGGGGCATCAAGGTGAAACGGCGTTCAGGTGAACACTAAGTGACTTCTATAGAAAAAGGGACACACACCTTAAGAAGCCATCACAACAACGTACAACACGCCATGAGTAATTAGTTGGAAGAGGCAATTTAGCCCTTCATGGCAATTAATACTGCAAATGGCTTCGAACATTAAAGATACCTACTTACACACATACATACAAACATATACATTGACAAAATGCATACATACAAGATGCAAATAAACACACAAAAGGGAAACATTGCATTGATATTTGCCGTCAAGGCAATAGTCAAATCACACAAAACTAAAATTGTTCCAAACCGGTGCCCTAGCACAAACACAAACTACAATGTAAATTGTTCAAACTGGTGATGCAGCACCACAAAATAACTGACAATGAGAACTATTTTGTCTCCATGGCATCTTTGTCATTTGCAGCAGGGGTAGATTCAACGGTTGTCGTCGTTTCAGCAGTGGTGACGCTATCGCCAAGAAGATCGGCGAAGTCCCAAACACCTCCCGGGAACTTCTTGACGTCGTCCTCTGGAGTCCACGACGCCGTTTGCCCTTCCATGTACTGCTTCATCAGCCTTGCCTTGGTCTTCCAAGGGTAAAGGCTTGCAGCATCGGTGAGCTCTTCCTGCAACGACGATACTCTGGCCTCCATCTCAGCAGTACGAGCGTCCAGCGCTTCCTTTAGTGATGTCACCTCAGCAGCTTTGACATCCAAATTTTCCTTCAACGACGTCACTTCAGCGGTCTTGGCCTTCAACTCCCTCTCGGCCTCCGATTGTGCGGCGACATACCTTTCCAGCTTCTCGCAAAGGGTTTTACATTCCTTCTCCAACGTTATGGCAGAACTGCGAACGGCCAGCGAATTTTGGATGGCCTGTGGAAGGCGACGACAAGAGTGAGTGGCGGAATATCAAAAGCGGAAGCATTAGTAGTGGGGCAATAACTTACATGCAGTTGTAATGCCAATCCTTCATCCACATCTTGGTTAAGAGGAAGTTTGGCCAGATGACGTTGTGGTGCAGGGAAGGCGAGTTGTTCAGCGTCAGGCCAGATGGTGGGAGCAGTGAATTCTAGAAAGCCTTTGGGAAGAGTAATGTTGAAGTTGCCTTCTTTTGTCAGCGGCGTCTCCTTAACGACTTTGGCGTCATTGGGTTTGACGGCGACAGGTGACTTGACAACAGTAGGGACGGTGACAGATGGTGCAGGCATTTCCAACTGCGACCTTTTCCTCTTCAAAGCTCTCTCCAACATTTCTGCTTCCGATAGATTGACGCTTGGAGACTTGCTCTTAGTAGACATAGTGTTTTCTAATGATGGCGTACAGAGATAAGCAAGATAATTAAGTATGAATAAAATGATGACGTTCAAAGTAAACCAACGGCGTACCTGAAGCCATTGAAGGAGATGTGTTATCAGTTGGTTCGTCGATGTCTTGAGGGTGTTCGTCGGTGGCAGCAGGCACTAAATGGAAGTTGGCCCTGAAAGCTCGCTCTTCAGCCGAGTAGGTCTTCAAGATGCGATTGATTTTAGTACGAGAGTAGTCGTTGTCACTTACCGACAACGGCAAAACTTTTGCAAAGGGGAAAAAATTAGACCACGTCAAATTCACAAGCCAACACAAATTCACCGAGGGTAAGAGGCATACCTTCAGCATTCCAATCGTCGTACAAAAACGCGTACTCCTCCCCTATTGACGCCTTATCCACAAACACATCGCTCTTCTTCCACCCTCTGTCGTTTGCCTCCGTATTACCCACCAGAGAATGACGCCCAGATCTGAGAAACAGTGTGTACCTTGTATTCTCCACCTTCTTTACTTCATAGACATATAGCAAGTCTACTAACCCAAATTCCATGTTCATGTCCCTTGTCAAGATGTCAATTACCTGAATAATCCTCCAAGCCAGAGGCATAATCTGTCCAGGACTCACTCCTAAGGTATCAAGGAGTTCGTTCATCAGAGGGCAAAGGGGGAACTGATGGCCAATCTTAAAGGGATATTTGTATAAAATTACCCAACCCTCCGGACAGTCATCGGGGCGTTCTTCTTTCTTGGGGATTCGAGCTTTCACCCGAATAGGTAAACCGATTTTTTCTATAAAGTCATCTAATTCTTCTTCTAAAAAAGTACTTGGGATGCTAGGGCTCCCGATTACGCCGGCGTTGATTGCAATCACTTCGCCGCTGGTTTCCGAAGGTTTAGGGGATTTGCTAGACTTCCTAATTTTCGCGGCATCCTTGGGAGCCATGGGAAAAAAGGCGGGAAATTTCAAGAAAGAGAAAGCAAGAAGGAGCACAAGGGTAGTTTACCTGAGTTTTGGCCGGAGAACTGACGGAGTGCACAAGAAGTTGGGGCGGTTTTTGCTTTCCAGGATAGAGCAATTTTTTGAGAGGAAGTTTGAAGTGACAAGAGGAGAAAAAGGGGGTCTGATGCATGCTTTTATAGAGGGAGGCGTGTGGAGTTGGTTGAAGTGTAATGATGTTTCCTGGGCAAAGTAATTGCCGCCGTTTCCCAAGGCATTGGGTAAATAACTTCAATTATGGGCAATTGTTGGGCCCGAAAATTACACATTGGCGACAAGGAGTTATTTGAAATTGAAAAAGATAAGTTGCCTTGGTTATCCGGAGGACGTGTGAAGCGGTTTCATTGGGCCCATTATCATAACTGCATGAGGGAATAAAGGGAAGCGAGTTGCAAAGAAGGTGTAACAAGTCCTACATTCAAGGAAGCTACATCAACGGCTACTGAGGATTTTTTATCATTTGTTATATTGTATAAATAGGGTACTTGTAACCTAAATAACTCTCTCTAGCTACCATACACTCTCGGTATTCTCTAGGCGACATTCTCCCCTTTCCTCCATCAACATTGTGCAAAGCTTGTAAGCTAATTGTATTGATACGTGTGTATCAATGGCGACATCATTATAGTGGATTGGTGATCAAGAGTGTCACCCGCGGTTTTTCCCATTCCTTGGGTTTTCCGCATCAACAATTATTTGCGTTCTTATTCTCTCATTTACATTCTTGTTAATTATTATTTATTTCATATTCTTTAAAGTATATTGTTCTTTGTTGTTGGGTTCCCTAATACCTTTTGCATTTTTGTACAAAATCGGCATAAACACAATCCAATGTAATCATTGATAATCCTTTTTTCCGTTGCTTTTTTGACAAAACAAAATTTCTTTGTTAATAGTAGAAGTTGGTATAAACTATAAAGTACTTGTTTAGCTTATTTGAATGAGTTCCAGTCGTAGGCTCGTAATATAATCTGAAAAGTCAAAAATAAGTTGCTTCTTTCTTTAAGCTATTCGCTGTTTAAAGTTAAACAACTATCGGATACTTTTGAATTGAAGTCATAACTTCGTTTATATTTACTTAATTACTTATATTGACGGAGTCTCCATGTTACAGTACATGTTTTGACAAGCTTGTCACATTCAGCCCCAGCGCTACAAGCTACTAACTACTACTATATAGACATTGGGTTAATCCTAATGCCTTGATCTTTAAGAAATAAAGATGGCAACTTTTAACAAGCTTTCCATGTTTCACTTAACTTTAGTCCTTGTTTGTATAGCAACTAATCACACCTTCTGAAGTAGAAGCCAGGAGATCATTACATGCAGGTATTCCATATTTGCTGTTTAATTATTAATTAGTTTGGTTTAATTTGGTTTTGTAACCCCAATCTATATAACATGGATCTATAATTCTATATATATTATATATATACATTTTTTTTTAGCCCTCCATTTGAACCCCATGGTAAGATGAAGGCGCCCGCTGCGGGAACCTCTCGCAGTGTTAACCCGCCCGAGTTTGCGGGTAAGCACACTTTGAGAGGGGGTGGTAAAGGGACACCCTCTCCAGAATTCCCTAGTAGGGATCGCGCCAACCTTAAAGTTGGAAGGTTCTTTCCTTACCACTAGACCAAACTTATATATATACATACACGTCAATAAATCTGTCACGTAAGGTGCTACGTACTCTCATACATACAATATCCCCCTTTTCATTGTTGTCACATCCTTAATACGCAACCTTACATTTGGTTTACGAATTAGGAGCTAATTCACCAATCCGATGCAGTCCACTTTCTAAAAAGCCTTATAGAAGTTTCCATAATTTTGTTCTTTTGTAGTTATTCTAACTAGTATTTATGCTCGGTTATGCCCGGGTAATTATATTTTTCTTTTATTAATATTTTACGTTAAAATGATAACATCAAGTATCAATTGGTTTAGTGGTTAAGACTTTTAGTATATATCTTTGTGATTAAATGATCAAATCTTATACAATCGTTTTCTACTCTTTTTATTGTATTTGGATTACGTAGAGTAAAATACCCTAAGATAAAGAGTCACATACTCACGTGGCACCATTTCTTATTTAGGAACGCCTCTTAATATCTTAGTATATAGATTCCATGTAAAAACTTAGGTAAGATGTATCACATGCACTAATCTGACGCGTTACATGGAGTCATGGACCACTCAAAACTAGTAATTTTTTTTCTTTCAAGTATCGTTTGAATAATTAATGTGATAAAAACAATAATTTCTCTCAAACAGCTTTTGATGGTCCACATAATGGTAACTATAAGTTTGTCGCATCCTCAGGTGATTTTGGTAAGTTATGGATCTTAGATTAATTTGATCATTTATATATTTAACTGATTTATTGGTAAGCTTTGCAGTACTAATTGTGTTTGTTCATTCACAATTCAGAGAGAGAAAGGGACAGACGCTGCCCTCCACTTCTATTTCGTTGCGGTAATATAACTTATCACTTGTGGATGCCTTCATTTCTTATATATAAAATCAACATGTCGTCATTATTCATTGTTTTCAAAGTAATAAGCCACATATTTTTCCAATAGCATCATCTATCTATCATATATAATATTAAAGCAAGAAAAAAAAGTCCTACGTGACAAGACATGAAGCTTCCTCTACTCTCATTCATCCTAGATTTTTCCTACCAATGTATGCTTATGCCACGTGGCATTGCTGTTTTTCTTATCACCCTTCACCGAGTGTATTTATTCGGTTAGCTAAGCAATTTGTAACTTTTTTGGTAAACAATCAATTATGTGTAATATTTTAGGAAATAAAATCAATTACAACAGCTAAAGGAATCAATCAAGCATCTATCAATGAAGGAAACAAATCAAATCTTATTACAATGGGTCATTGTTATTATCTTTAAACAAATAATTCAACCAATATTAAAAAAAAACCTCCTCATTTCATCAAGCATTCACTGGCTGAGAAGTTGAAGACCTCCTCATTTCATCAATTAAGCATTCAGTTGTTTGAGAACCTCCTTATTTCATCCAATGAAATAAGGAGCACCCGCATAAGTACGGGAAGTGTCAAAGCTAGCAATTGATACTGGCTGAGAAGTTGAAGAGAGAGAGATAACATGAAAAGGCGAATTGAGATCCAAGAGAACAACCACCAGTCCACCATTCCACCAACATGAGAATAGAGCAGCATACACTCACAAAACTGGGTAACCTTCAGCAGTCCAATAACACCAAAGAATAGAGCAGCGAGACACAATTTCAAATTCTATGTATGGGGAAGCAATAAAATTGCCTTGCATGTATATAAATTCATGTATATTGAACAACATTTGATTCATGAAAAGTGGGGGCTTTCCTCCCGATTGCTTCGCGAAAAATGCTGCTATTTTTTTCATCAAAACTCACAAGTTAAGTTTCTAATGACAACTTGAAAATTTATGAAAGAGAGAAGGAGATGAAAAGTTGGGTGTTCATGTTGTGTTGGCCGTTGGGAGATGAAAGTATGAGTTTTCTTATTCTACTTTCTAGAACAAAGATCAGAAGAGTATGATAGGATTAAGATTGAGAGGGAGATGAAAGTATAAGTATTTTAATGCATTTTGGTAATCTTTCAAAACTCACCAATTTTTTTCAAAATACTAACACAAACAGATTTACACATCCCTAAAGCCAAGTTTATATTTAAAATAAATTTCTCATATCAAAAGAATTGTTTTGTTCAAAACTTATTATCAATTTAAAAAAAGTTCAAATAAGGAATTATTTTCAAATCAGTTTAATTATGTTCATTTAATTTCTATAGTGTTAAAATAAGCTAATATAGTGTTTGACATAATCTACAAAAAAAACCTGTCTACCAAGTTACGTTAAGTTCAGATACGGTCTAATAATGATTATCAAGGTGTAATAAATGCAGATATGGTAACTCAGAGGGGTACAATGATGTTTATGATCACAATACAGTTCATTTTAGACATCTAACCTATATGGAGTTACAATTCAATTGTAGCCAAATACCAATCATGAGTTTGTATATTAATAAGTATTTTATTGTGGTGTGTTTGACATATTATTATATTTTCTCTAAAATTTTATCATATATATCCTCGATAATCTTTGGTGGATACATATGTATATTTTAATTTATTATCAACGGAATCAAAATGAGTTTATGGATAAACAAGTTGCAATGAGGGATGCAAAAAGACAAAGAAAACTTATATTGAGGGTCTGTTCTCCCCAGCTTATTTTCAGTTCAATTCAATTCAGTTCAGTTCAGTTCAATTCGGTTCGGATTTAGTTCGGTTCGTTCGGTTCCTAAATGATAATCATTACTATTAATTAGTTATAAATTAATCGGTTCGATTCGATTCAATTCGAGTCCGGTTGGTTCGGTTCGGTTACATTGCATTCCAATTGATTCGGTTTCGGTTCGGTTCGGTTGTTTTATGCCGAAAAGAACAGAGCCCGTGAGTAAAAGCGTGTTGAACATTCAAATTGTACTTCCACTTAGCAAAAAGTTTTATGGTCTTCATGAATCCCCTTTTGTTTAGATTAGTTTTGTATTTAACAAGAAAAAAATTATTATTTTATGGGAAGTAGAACTTGGCAAAAGCAATGGTGGGATCTTTGTTTTTAATATTAGTTTATCTTTTACTATGTGTAAATAATTTTATTACTTTATTTGCCACTTATTTTTGATTTACGGAAATACGCAGTACAACGATTGATCATTGTAAATAGATAAGAAAATGCACTTCTAGCTTCTAATGATAGGTTAACAACTACACTATTGGGAGGTTGAGGTGGTGGAGTAGTGGCATTACTTCCCACCTCATATCCCTCGAGTCTAGGGATCAAACCTCATGGGACTCATTTGAGGATTTCCCCTTACCCCCCCTCTTCTCAAGTGAGTCCCCTTCATCTTACCAAAAAAAAGAAAAAAAACTACACTATTGGGCTTTATTAATGTTAACGTTCGTGTTATTAATTATATATATAGATGATTCATGCATTTCACAGTAGAATTTAAATATACCAATAGAAAGAATTAGTTTGAGTAAATTGTTTGTCAAAATTTATTTAAAAATCTCTTTTTGTATTTTTTTCAGAACACGCTAATGCAAAGAATGCAAGGCAAAAGAGAAAGATTTTGTTACACAAGAAACGCAATGGTTATGGTGGTAATATATTATTTTTCGCTTATTTTAACATAATCATTAATATATAGTGTATGTATATGTAGAGGTGTCAAAAGTTGACACGACACTAACCGGGAACGAAAAAATGGGTTAGTGTCAAGCTTTTTCAACACGTTTATATAAACAGGTCAACATGTGGTTTACCTTTTAATAAATGGGTTGGTTAGTATTGAGATTTTCAAACCAAAACTGGCACGACTTTTCACGTTTAACTTAAACATATAGGAAAATCAAACATTTTAGCATCATTTAGGGTATATTGGCAAAACGTCAATGAATTCTTTAAATCTTTTTAATATACTAGCAAGTTATTACCTAAATATTAAAGGATATTTAATATTGGACATAAAAAGTCAATTCAGTTCAGTTCTGTTCAATTCAGTTCAGTTCAGTTCAGTTCAATTGTTTTATGCCGAAGAGAACAGACCGTGAGTAAAGTGTGTTGGACATTCAAATTGTACTTCCACTTTGCAAAAAGTTTTATGGTCTTCATGAATCCCCTTTTGTTTAGATTAGTTTTGTATTTAACAAGAAAAAAATTATTATTGTATGGGAAGTAGAACTTGGCAAAAGCAATGGTGGGATACTGTTTTTAATATTAGTTCATCTTTTACTATGTGTAAATAATTTTATTACTTTATTTGCCACTTATTTTTTATTTACGGAAATACGCGTGATACGACGATTGATCATTGTAAATAGATAAGAAAATGCACTTCTAGCTTCTAATGATAGGTTAACAATTACACTATTGGGCTTTATTGATGTTAACGCTCGTGTTATTTATTATACATATAGATGATTCATGCATTTCACAGTAGAATTTAAATATACCAATAGTAAGAATTAGTTTGAGTAAATAGTTTGTCAAAATTTATTAAAAAATATCTTTTTGTATTTTTTTCAGAACACGCTAATGCAAAGAATGCAAGGCAAAAGAGAAAGATTTTGTTACACAAGAAACGCAATGGTTATGGTGGTAATATATTATTTTTCGCTAATTTTAACATAATCATTAATATATAGTGTATGTATATGTAGAGGTGTCAAAAGTTGACACGACACTAAACCGGGAACGAAAAATGGGTTAGTGTCAAGCTTTTTCAACACGTTTATATAAACAGGTCAACATGTGGTTTACCTTTTAATAAATGGGTTGGTTAGTATTGAGATTTTCAAACCAAAACTGGCACGACTTTTCACGTTTAACTTAAACATATAGGAAAATCAAACATTTTAGCATCATTTAGGGTATATTGGCAAAACGTCAATGAATTCTTTAAATCTTTTTAATATACTAGCAAGTTATTACCTAAATATTAAAGGATATTTAATATTGGGCATAAAAAGTCAACTCATTGTTTAATTTTTTTAGGGATTTTGAATAAATGGGTTGGTTAGTATTGAGATTTTCAAACCAAAAATGGCACGACTTTTCACGTTTAACTTAAACATATAGGAAAATCTAACATTTTAGCACCATTTAGGGTATATTGGCAAAATGTCAATGAATTCTGTAAATCTTTTTAATATACTAGCAAGTTATTACCTAAATATTAAAGGATATTTAATATTGGACATAAAAAGTCAATTCAGTTCAGTTCTGTTCAGTTCAGTTCAGTTGTTTTATGCCGAAGAGAACAGACCGTGAGTAAAGTGTGTTGGACATTCAAATTGTACTTCCACTTAGCAAAAAGTTTTATGGTCTTCATGAATCCTCTTTTGTTTAGATTAGTTTTGTATTTAACAAGAAAAAAATTATTATTGTATGGGAAGTAGAACTTGGCAAAAACAATGGTTGGATACTGTTTTTAATATTAGTTTATCTTTTACTATGTGTAAATAATTTTATTACTTTATTTGCCACTTATTTTTGATTTATGGAAATACGCAGTACGACGATTAATCATTGTAAATAGATAAGAAAATGCACTTCTAGCTTCTAATGATAGGTTAACAATTACACTATTGGGCTTTATTGATGTTAACGTTCGTGTTATTTATTATATATATAGATGATTCATGCATTTCACAGTAGAATTTAAATATACCAATAGTAAGAATTAGTTTGAGTAAATAGTTTGTCAAAATTTATTTAAAAATATCTTTTTGTATTTTTTTCAGAACACGCTAATGCAAAGAATGCAGGCAAAAGAGAAAGATTTTGTTACACAAGAAACGCAATGGTTATGGTGGTAATATATTATTTTTCGCTTATTTTAACATAATCATTAATATATAGTGTATGTATATGTAGAGGTGTCAAAAGTTGACACGACACTAACCGGGAACGAAAAAATGGGTTAGTGTCAAGCTTTTTCAACACGTTTATATAAACAGGTCAACATGTGGTTTACCTTTTAATAAATGGGTTGGTTAGTATTGAGATTTTCAAACCAAAACTGGCACGACTTTTCACGTTTAACTTAAACATATAGGAAAATCAAACATTTTAGCATCATTTAGGGTATATTGGCAAAACGTCAATGAATTCTTTACATCTTTTTAATATACTAGCAAGTTATTACCTAAATATTAAAGGATATTTAATATTGGGCATAAAAAGTCAATTCATTGTTTAATTTTTTTAGGGATTTTGAATAAATGGGTTGGTTAGTATTGAGATTTTCAAACCAAAAATGGCACGACTTTTCAAGTTTAACTTAAACATATAGGAAAATCTAACATTTTAGCACCATTTAGGGTATATTGGCAAAATGTCAATGAATTCTGTAAATCTTTTTAATATACTAGCAAGTTATTACCTAAATATTAAAGGATATTTAATATTGGACATAAAAAGTCAATTCATTGTTTAATTTTTTTTGGGATTTTGAATAAATGGGTTGGTTAGTATTGAGATTTTCAAACAAAAGCGGCACGACTTTTCACGTTTAACTTAAACATATAGGAAAATCTAACATTTTAGCACCATTATTTAGGGTATACTAGCAAAACGTCAATGAATTCTTTAAATCTTTTTAATATACTAGCAAGTAATTACCTAAATATTAAAGGATATTAAATATTGGACATAAAAAGTCAATTCATTGTTTAATTTTTTTTAGGGATTTTGAATAAATAGGTTAAATGGGTTGACACTAGACACGGATAATCGTTTAATTAAGCCTTAAAAAGGTTAGTGGTTGCATGAATGAGTGTTAGTGGTGGTGCAAATTGTGATTTTATATGTGCCTCTTAATGAAGCATTGGGCAGAGTGAAAGCTTCTTCAGTCCATTTTTTTACAAAAAAAAAAAGTCGGTCACATGTTCCACCATAACATTAGCTACATAAGTCACTGACTACACGGATCATAAGCCGGTTTTAAAATATATTCTTAATACATAAGATGAATACAAAAAGTTTAAATCACGAGCGATATTCAAACCATGATTTTAGGAGAAACATCCTGAAATCTTAAATTTATAAAACAAAAATTTCCCGTGCATTTTGATGTGTTTTTGTTTGCGTATCTATGAACTTATATATATCACCATCATAAGATTATTAAACTTTTAAATGTTGTAACAGATGATTTTTATATATCTTGAAATATAATATTACATTTTATATCCTTTCAACTTTAAAATGCAAGAATTTTAATAATTATGGGTTGAATCAATTTGGAATAAAAACAACTACTTAATAAACAAAACCATTCTTGTGCATTATGCACGGGTCTAAATCGTATCTACATAAAACCTCCCGTACATTTTGGATGGATATCTTCCTATGCAATATCCTTTACTTGTTTCCATATGGTGAAGACGGATACAGGATGGATATCATACATAGGGGTAAATCTCTTTCAGAGGGTCCATCCAAGGAAAAAGAAAGGCTTACAATGAGAGAATTTTTTGCCTTTTAGATAATGGATTGTGAGCATGAAGTACCTACCATATTGCTTGGACAACGACTTTACCAGCAATTTTTAGTAGATGGCTGCACCATGATTGAGGCCGAAAGGTGAAACTTGATCAGATGGTGAAAATTTGAAAGATTGAAATATTTTCGGCGAGTAAGAGTTGGTAAGGACAAGTTAAACTTATGAAGTTCATATATTTTTAATAAGATTTTCCGAATGGATAAAATTCAAATGTAACAATTATTTATATTCTCTTTAATAAATTATTTCAGTAGCATTTGTATTTTTACATGTTATCATTTTTTATTATGCGGGATGGGTAAATGGATATTTTTCGCGAGAACCAACTTCCATGAATGTATTATCAATAACTTTTTATGGTAATGACTACATTTTCTTTAGATGTTTTCTTTTACGTGTAATCATTCTTTATGCTATATACGAGTAATAATTCATTGATGAATGGTCATATATCTACATACATTCTGTTATTTTATATAGGTTTCTGATGATTTGAGGTATTTAAATCCTTTAAGCATTTTATTTAAGCAAAAATTATCCCGTGCATCGTGTACGGGTCCACAAACTAGTATATATATAAACCTAGAAAAATTAGCCTAGGTGTCACTATATTAAGCTCTCACGCCATTTGGCAGCATTCATCAACTCCTCAATTAATTCAATTGCCAAGTGTCATGTTTTATCTTCTGGTGATGATGTGTCGCTCAAATATTGAATGCAGAGATGTGTCCTACATTCTTCTCTATACATATAAGAAGAGGAATCAATTACAATCTAATTCAATATGCAAGTTTGAATATTTCAATTACAATCTCATCCAATCAGTAAGTTTTAAATATTTGCTTCAATTACGCTTATCAATCAACTGCACTTAATTGGAAATAATTTGTGCATCCAAAAATTTACAAAATTGACCATCTTAACATTGGCACCCTACTATTCTATAAATAGTGCTCATATACACAAATTAAAATATTATCACAAGCCTTCCAATATCATAGCTAAAAATCATCTTCATATCCTGCGTGAACAATTAAGCCACTTTTGTCGGATTACTTCAAATATTTTCTTAATTACTTGATGTCTCATGGATCAAATTATGTGCTTCGCGAAAAATAGAAGCCCAAAAAAAATGTTCATGTCTTGCGATTATAAACAATCTATAAAACATGTTTGTGATTACTTCATGTTTTGGGAGATCATCGAGTCACGGGTTGACTCTTTCATAAATTGTTAACTTGGAGATAAATCATTAATAGTTTCATAATCCTCATTTGCAAAACCATAATGTAAGTATGTTCAATAGGACTAAAGCTATATTTACATATATCTAATACCATTATTATATTGTAATATTATTATTTCTATAATCCGTTTGTTGTATTACAATTATGAATGACATTAGATGTATAGTGTTAGACTATAACATACCGTAAAAAAAAGAGTAGCAAATGTTAAAAGTAATTGTCAATTAGCAACAAACTTATTTGAGAGAAATTGTAAATTACATTTCTATTAAATGCAAATCATATGAGTGGCAAATCCTACATGCAAGACTAAAAATGGATTCTTTCATATTTTCTCTATACCTTAATCCTTAATATTAATAATTAAAAAAAAGAACTTACTTGTTTTAGGGATAAACTTGGAACAAACATTCGAATTCCTCAATTAAATCTGAATCATCAACATTCCTCCAACATAACCAACATGCATGCTATTGATGATTAATGGATCTTGATTTTCTAGGGCTTCATGCACCGTTTTTTCTTAAGAATTGCTAATAAATTGACTACGTCTATCTCAAACTTGAATTGCGTGACTTCATCGGTAGAAAACCCGAGAGACTCCATTTGTGGATGAACATAAAAATTCAAATTTGGAGAAAAATATTGTTTTTGTGAAACTTTTTGGGCGATTTAGTTGTGTTGTTGTTGGAACATAGATCGGTTTTTTATTTATGTATAAGGGAATTGGGGGAAATGATGGGAATTGTTTGTATTCGGTTTATTTGTGTTGGAGAAGGAGCTGAAAAGTTTTTGAGAGTGAATTGGTGTAGATCGAAATCATTCTTATGAATGGATTGTGAGGAGAGAGGGGTAATGGGGAATATAAAAAAAAAGTCATTTGCTCCAAATGAGCATAACTACTTATGAAGGTGAAGGGTCACTAGAGTAGATTATAGGGAATATAGTCAAGTTATCAAATTCACCATAAATTAGATTATATATTGTTTAATATATTTTGTCCAAATTTTTCTTTATATTAAAGGTTTTTATATAGATTATTTAATTTGTTAAGGAATATAAAATTACAATTATTCATATCCACTATTTCATTATTTAATTTTATAAATATTTGATATGTTACTTTTATGTGTTGATATATATATATATATATATATATATATATATATATATATATATATATATATATATATATATATATATATATATTTGATATATACTTTTAATGTACACTTTTTGATTATAGTTGTGAATAATTTCGTACTAGGTGCAAAATTGCCATCAACAAGTAATCAAGTCTTGGTGGAGCGTAAAATGCCTTTGCCGTATATATCTAACAAGTAAGACAATTAATATTTTATGACAATTTTTTATAATATATATACATTTATCTACATCTAAATATCTAATTTTCAAATTGTAAATGAAATGCAAAATCAAAAAGATTTGTAATACAATATGGCTCTTATAATGAGCTCGAGATATGCGAAATGGTTTGCCTCGGGTGTGAGATCATGGTAATGGAAAGTCAACGAGATTTGGGGTTGGGCTCCCTATATGCCTTCTATTAGGGCTGCAATATACTAAGTTAAATGGAATAGGATTTTAAGAATTCGGATGTTAGTGATGGTTCCGGCTTTTACGGTTCGGCTAAAGAAAAATAGAGATGTCAAGCATCGGTGTGACAGACAAATTGCAGAATAAATTATGAAATGATGAAGAATTTACAAGAGTTGGGTTTATGGGTTATATACCTAACAATTAATTGGGGAACAATGAAATTATTGATTTCACGGGAATTCTTTTGTGCTATATGCAAGGTGCCTAAAATATGTATTTTATTCTCTTATTAGGATGCATGTGTAATGAATGTGTTCTTTAGTTTGTATTAATGGTTTAGGATTTCATCCGAAATTGTATTTTGCTTTGGTTTTTTTGATGAAAATTGTGGTCATCGGAGTATTTAGTTATGAGCTAGATAAATAAGTTGTTTTAGCTCTTTGTGTTCTTTAGCTAATGTTAGTTATTGCAGAATTGATTTTTTTTATGTGGAATCGTAATATCATATTAGTTGACAAATAGAAAAGAGCTTGAGTATTGTATTAATCTGATTTATCATATTACGACTCCAGCCACATAAATGATTTTTAATCTGATTTATCATAAACGTATGTAATATCATATTGTATTATTGTAAAAATCATCTTATAGAATATGGTTTAGCATTCACGCACTTTTGTCGGTTATATTTTTTATTACCTTTGTAGAGGATATTGAATATGATAAATCCTCTTCTATGTAGTTAACGTATTGACATGTATCAACTACATCATTCTATCAATAAAGTGTATTGCACTGATTTAGATTCGAATAGAATTTTATTTGTAAAGTGTTTCTTTTGCCTATTTGTATAACTATGTTATTGCATTTGTGAAAGTATATTAGAAAATATAAAACATCGCATTAAGTAATGATTGCAAAGTTTTAGTATTTGAAACTATCGAACCATTATAATTCATAAATAGTTGAAATTTAGAATCATATGCATGATTTGCTTCAGATTTTGTTTACAATGTATGTGTGTATTTTTTTAATAGAAGATATACTTCACTATGGCATAACATAGAAGTATTTAGTGGGCATATTAAGAAATTAACCTGGGCCAAAAATACTAATAGGGGATAACAAAAATGGTTGGATTTGAATATCTTCTTTGTTTAATTTCATTTAAGCCCTAAAAAAAATCAAGTATTTCTTCACTATAATGAAAGCTTGAATTTGAGATAAAGTACTAAACCAGCATGCAAAAAGATAATTTAGTGATCTTTGACCTCCAACGGATAATTAGAGAAAAGTCTTGAACTTTTTTTTACTGATGAACTATCTGAATTTTGATGTTTCTTTATTGAGATACATGATGTTTCTTTATTGAGATTTGATATACATTATTAGCATTTGGTTATGAGCTTGATTTGCAACGAGGAAGTTGGTGAATCGAAGAACAAGAGGAAAGAAGATGAATATAGTATCGTAGAGACAAAAGCGATCCGACACCGTTAACCCGACCCGAACCTAATCCGAATATCGCTTGTTAGGATTGAGATTTTCAATCCATTTGAGTAAGTAGGTTGACAAAACTTACCCATTTAGTTAAATGGGATAAGTTAAGGTTGAAATTTCTAACCTAAAATTAACCTGCTTGGACTAATAATTTAACTCATTTACATGTAAATTTCCTAAAAAGTTGTGTTGAAATTAGTGAAAAATGTAAGAATTAACAATTGTGGAACACATTTACTGGAAAATGTAAGAATTAAAAATTGTAGAACACATAACTGGAAAAAAGATCGAATCATTAACTCTTCAAGGTGAATTTGTTGAAAAAAAAAATTGTTGAAATTTAATTGTTAGAAATATATAAACGGGTAAAACGAGTAACCGTTTAATGAAAAGATCAGGTTAGGATTGAGTTTTGCAACCTATTTAATAAATGGGTGAGAATTGGGTTGGCACTTGAGACAATGTTTAACCTATTTATTATCCTCAAATATTTTACAAAAATTTATAAAACAAAAATTTCCCATGCAATTTGCACGGGTCGAAATGCCAATGTCATTCATACTCTAATTTATCTACTTATATGTGTTGTTTATTAAATCTGATTAGTTTTGCTCTTATTATAGATTAACTGGTCTTTTGTTTATATGCATTGCACCATTTCAATGTTTTAAATTCTATATTACTTTTAGTTTGATTAAAAAATCTGTAATGAGATTGTTCTTTAATACAATTCGGCTAATCATATCGGCGTTTTCGTTGCCATTTTAATATAGAAGTTTGAGATTGTTCTTCAATACAATTCTAAGAATCGAAAGGAATATGGAAAGGAATAGGCCACTTGGTGATTAAGAAATAGAAAGCAAATCAAGACATAATATGTCATATACATATGATTTTATTAGTAATTGTCTATTTGAATTAATTTTTTTACTTAGAGATTTAGAGATACAACTCATTCACGATTGTGATGAAATCATTCTATTTAAACTTTGATATTGCTCTTTCATAGAATTCGGCTAATCATATAAAAAATAAAAATATGTAATAAGATAGTTTAACAAATAGAGGGACTGAGCGGGACTGCGGAGCAGAGGAGCTGAAGTGGTTACATGATTGAGTGCAAGTAGTGGTGTGAATTGTGATTTTATATGAGCCTGTGAATGAAGCAATAAACAACGTGAAAGCTTTTTCAGTCAGCCTTTTTGGGTTAAAAAAAAAGTTGGGTCACATGTTCCATCATGACATTAGCTACATGAATCATAGAACGCACGGGTCATAAGTCAGTTTTGAAATATATTCTTAATACACGATATGATTATAAGAACATTAATTCACGAGCTAATATTCAAACCATGATTTTAGGAGAAACATCCTAAAATCTTCAATTATAAAACAAAAATCTCTTGTGCATTTTGATGTGTTATTTGTTATAAATTTATATATCACGACCGTAAGATTTTTAAACTTTAAAATGTTGTAACAAAGGATTTATATATCATGTAGTATAATTATATATTTTATATTCTTTTGACTTTAAATGCATGGATTATAATAGTTATGGATTCAATAAATTTGGAATAAAACAACAGCTTAATAAACAAAATATTTTCCGTGCATTATGTATGAGTACAAATCATATCCACATAAAACCTCCCGTGCATTATTGCACGGGTTAAAAACTAGTATATATAATAATAAAAGAAGAAAACTTCAATCCTATGTGGCGAGCCATTAGCCTTCCTCTACTCTCCTTCACCCTTAATTTTTCGGCCTTCTCTTCCAACATGCCACGTGGCCATGTTCACATTCTTCTCATCACTCTTCATCCAAAATTTTCGACCTGTTGTTTGCAAGGATTTACTTTGCTTATGCCACGTGGTAATGCAAATGCAAGGGTTTTCTTTGCTTTGATTGCCTTAATCACGCCCAAATTTTGGATATTGATTGGCTTCATTTTTAGCAACAATTGTTTGAATGTGAACATACAAAGTAATTGAAATCATACCCACCGAATATTCCCACAGATTATGGAAAGCAAATCATGAATTTCCCATATAGCCAGTGTCATACATACCATTCCATGCATGTTAAGGTGATTTTTTTTATTAAAAAAATCCTTGTATTTACATTACCAAAAAACGTTACTTCAAAGAATTTAGTATAAATAGACAACTTCCATGCATATTATATTATTTATATCACACTCTGAGCACATATCACAACCTCCACTACTCCATTCAAGACCCTCTTACAAATACTTTGTTGCAATGGATAATTCACTCACTTCGAAAAAAGCCACACAAAAAGTCAATAGTTAGATACAATAGTTTCCTAAATGGGAGCCTTCAAACTTTTTTTATGTCGATGCTATGGTTAGATCTAAGTATGTTTCGTTCAGGTCGTCTTACAGCTCACAGTGTGCATTGTATATACAACGTATATAGACCTTAATTCTAATGTTCGGGATATTATAGAAAATGTTTATGCTTCAAGAAGGGACTTCAGGACGTATTTGGATCCTGAAAACAGTGGCGGATCCAGAAATTGAGCCACGTGGGTTCGGAGTTGTTCGAACATACATTCTAAATTACATTTTACAATCTAGAGTTACATTTTCTAAAGAAGAGGAAAGCTTTCAAAAATTGTAGTTAGCGGAGCTTCCATTCTTGATTACATTAAAAAACACTACAAGAAAAACTGGATTTAGCGACTGACCTAATCGGTCGCTAAAACATGTAAATCGGTCGCTAAACTGAGTTAGTGACCGCCGGAGACCAATTTATGGTTGGTCGCTAAAAGGCTAGTCGCAAAAATGATATTAGCGACTGATTTTGGGTTAGTCGCTAGTTTTGCGACTGATTAGCGACTAACTCATAAGAGACCAACTAGGAGGTGGAGACTACATTTAGCGACTGACGCATGCATATTAGCGACTACCGCGGTAGTCGCAAAATACCAAAAAAAAAAATAAAATAAAAAGAAATCAACAACAAAATAATTGTTGTTGATTTCATTCAAATTAATAATATAGTACAACTTACTTGATTATGCTACCAATTAATAGTACCAATATTACTTAACAAGAATCATAATATTATAAATAAATAACATAGAAATTTCGTCCATCAAATATAAATTACAAAACGGTCAAATTCTACTATATACAAATTAAGTATTGCATATTCACAAGTGTAAGTAAAAATAACTTTTGAATATACAATAAAAAATTACATTGTTGTAAGTAAAGCTTGTGTCTTCATATATACGAGAACCAAACCTGGAAAAGAAAAAAAATGGAAGCCCGATTAAAGAAGCAAATTACTGCAAAGTATATGGAACATTAGAAACACTTACATGAGGACGAACCAGCATGCTTGATGCAATTTAGATCTACGCCACAAATCATGATCTACAAAAATAAAAAATTTGATACAACCTCACGAATTGAACCAGCAAACTTGATGCAATTTAGATCTAAGCCACAAATCATTTCAAGGTCAACACTTACCCACAGAGTTCAACATTTCAAGGTCAACTTCGTGCAACTTAGTTTTAGTGATAGAATACGTATCACTTCTCTATCTAAAATTTACAGTAACTTCTACTAGCAAACAAAAATATCACCTCTTATGGAAGACAACAATTAATCCAGATAGACAAAAGGAAAGAAATAAAAGAAAGAAAGCAACCTACACTACTGGCAAGAAACACACCACCTCTTAGGGAAGACACAATCTAGAGGTTCACAAATAATATGAATATGTAGCATACAACAACAGTAATGAGAACTATACATCAAGCCCCTATCAATAATGAAACCCAAAGTTTATAATTCTTACCTGGGCTAAAAGAGCCTTTGACAACTCCAAGGGATCAATAGATGACTAAATGCAGGAATGTAATTGCCATTATGATATCCAGCTAGGAAATGATAAGTAGCTTGACCAGGAGAAAGCTTTGATATAGCAGGAAGGACATTGGAGCTGATTCCAAAAAAAAAGTATGACAAAGCAGTTATTGAAGAGATCTTATACACTTGAAAAATCTCTATGGGCATTGGCACATGTCATTATTAGGCATATGAATATTGCATACAACTTTCCTTATTATGAGCTAGTTTGTTGATTATGTTCATATTCATTGTTCAGAGGACAAGAATATGAAATGGATATTTAACCAAGAAAGAATTAGTCATACTATTTGACTTTTGTTTAACATACTGTTTGATTTTAATTGTTCACTAATCAAACTGAACCTTGGCAGTCTCATGTGGTTTAAACATGCAAGGATTACAGCAGCAGGCAGTTTGTATAAGCTTGGTGCATTTGATTTCTTGGTTCGAAATAAGGGTCCAACACCTACCAACAGCAACATTCTGCCAACATCAACAAGCATAAAATACGTCCATCAGTATAAGAACATAAAACAAAGTCTTAAGAAAGCTCCTCCATCGGTATAAGAATATAAAACACTAAAACAATATATAACTAATCCATGGGCAAATTTACTAATAAGAATAAACTAGAATGAAGAGGCTAAGACCTAAATTCAGAACTTCAAAGCCAAAGATGTAACATATAGTTACAATCATCAGTAAACAAGACACGCACATTGAAATGACTCGATAGACAGATAATATATCTTTCTAAATATAAGAGTAGCTAAAACAAATAAGACACTAAAAGAATCCACAAATCATAAGTAGTATAACCATATAATCACAAGCAGAATCAAGAAATTCTTGAAAGCATAAGACTACAAAAGGCATAAGTAATGACATGCTGTGTTTTTCAGGGGGGCAAATTAACTAATGCTAATCCAAAGGAAGCAAACCTTCAGCAAGTTTATCTACGGCATGTCAATCTTCGAGAAACAGTGAGTTTACCGAATTATTCTTTTTGCAAATATAAATCACCTAAGACATCTAGTTAAAAGTTCTTCTCCTACCAACGAAAACAACACAACTTAAACGAATTTTTATAAAGAGTAATGAAAACAACATCAAGGCATCATATCTAAAAAGTGACGAAATCAACAACAAACCCTATAATAGTTTTGAAAACAAAAGCAAAGATCACAACACTCCAGATCCAAATCACAACAGAACCCCAGTAAACAAATTCACCTCAAAACGGCTGCGATAAGCGGTATCACCGCACGAGCAGCTGCGTCAAACAGTAGCACCACCGCGTGACAGAGCACGAATAGATGACAGGGAAAATAGGACCAGCAGCGCCGCTAGCTTGTGGCGGCGAGGAGACACAAAGCTCAGACGAGAGGGAGACGGTGGAGGCGGCAGGATATGGAGGGGGGAAGAGGGACGCGAAGAGAGAGAGGGGAAGCCACTCTAGGGTTTGTATTTTGGTGAGAATGAGAAGTTGGTGGGAGTATACGGTGTGATTTGAGATGGGAGGGGATTTTTTTTTTATTTATGTAAAATTTATCTTTTGCGATTACATTGATAGTATCTAAATAATAAAGGTTAGTTGCTAAAATAATAGCAACCGCTTTTCAGTTGCAAAAAAAATATATACATTCTCAATTTTGCGACTACTTGAAGAACCACCTCTTATTCGATTGCAAATTAGCGACTACTGGTCTCCATCGGTTGCTAAACTTATTTTTAGCAACTACCTTCAATGTCAGTCGCAAAAATTAGTCGCTAAATCGAGTTTTTCTTGTAGTGAAAAAACTATATATCTATGATATGAAACATGAAAAAAAAGAAATATTAACAACTAGCACAAATATGAAATCTTAAATTCTTCCATGTATAATCTGCACATTAAGTTTATAAAATGCACATATAAAAATTATAAGAATATATAACATTAATCCTTCACATTTTAACACACATCTCATTGCATATAAATATATGAGTACTGGATCAAGTGATCAACATAGTGTTTTTTTGAATAATTTTACTAAATGCATGATTAATTTATTGCTTAAGGAAGGAAAATGGGAAGAGAATGGAAAATAAACCAGATTTATTACCTTCTACTATTTTAGTACTCGGTGGGAGAGAGAGATTTATAGATAAAAAGGAGAGCTAAAAAATAAAGGAAGTACAAAGAAAAAAAAAAGATAGAGAAACAAAACATAAGATAAAGTAAGGAAAAAAAAATAGAAAAAGAAGATAGAGAAACAAAACAATGAAACATAAGATAAAGGAAGGAAAAAAGAAGAAAAAGAAGACAAATGAAATAGAACTTCCTTTAATGAGTCGAACATGCGACCTCCACCACCAGTATCCGAAAAATCAAGATTTACCGCTGAGCCACATTAGCATATTCTGAGATATCACGCGTGTTTTTTGTACATAGCTTTTATTTATTTTTCTTTTATTTTCCAATTTCTCCTTGTTTTTTACCCGGATCCGCGTGGGTTTAGTTGAACCCACTGAACCCACGCTGGATCCGCCACTGCCTGAAAATATGTGTGGTGTTGGTCCACATTAATATTGGTGTGAACCAGATCCACACAATACTGTTTTTTTTTAATTACATTAGTAGTATTTTCATTAGTCTATAAATTAGGATTATAATTCAGCATAACTCTCTCGCTTCTTTTAATTTATATACACCCTATTCCGTTTCCAACTCAAATCATATATAATATTAAAGTAATAAAAATTCCGCCTACATGACAGTCTCATAGAAATTATGCTCTTGCAATGCACACCAGTTTCATAAAACAAGGAAATAAATGTCACATGTCAATCCTACTAAAATGATTTCATTTCATTTATGATATTATTAGTTTCTAACAAAAATAAAGTTAAAGTGAGAGAAGTAAGACGATAGGCAATTGAATTAGGAAAAAAACGAAAATCACATATAAAGGGCCAGTTTAATTAAACTTATTTTGACTTACTATGACTATATAAGTTTAAATACATTTAGATAAGCTAAACAATATAGACAAACTAATTAAGTTATTTTCAGACAACCTAAGGTACAAATAAGAAAATTTCAGATGAGATAAGTTGTTTATAAATAAAATAAGTTCTTATAAGTTCAAATAATTTTAGATGAATTCATATTAGTTCAAATAATATAATTGCAGACATGATAAATAAAATTAAATAAAGCCTAAGAATATAAATACGAAATTTAAAATTGAGAAAGTCTTATAAGAAGAAGGTGGAGAAAAAACAAATACTTCCTCTATTTCTTTTTACTTGCAACCATTTGACTTTTACGCTTGCTAATGCATAACATCAATCGTTAATATCTGTAATTACCGATCATTAAAAATTATGAAAATTAGATATTTGGAAAATATACATTGAGACGAATCTAACAAGATCCCACATGAATATGTTTGTCCATAACTATAAATCACCAAAGATAAACTAAGTAGAGTTGGTGAATAGTGTAAAAGTCAAACTGTTGCAAGTAAAAAGAAACGGAGGAAGTATAAAGAAAAAGCAAAATGTAAACATAATATGACACTTACTCTTTTAGGAATGACCGACATTCTATTTGTGTTAAAACTAGCAAATACTGCTTTTTATTTTTTCAAACATAAATTCTAGCCTTTTTGGGCATAAACAGGGGTAAAATTTGAACATTAGACATTTTTTTGGCTAAATTTCGTAGGTTAAGCCTCTATCACTTAACCCTTCTTTTATTTCATTTTTTACTCAGTCTTTCTTTTAGGTTTTTAAAATTAAACTTGATGAACGATATAAGAATATTAAGTGATTCATTTTATACAAGAATATTAAGTGATTCATTTTAGGCTTTCTTATGTTGTATTAACATAGTCTTTTGTGTTAAATAAATCATTTCACTTTGTTAATTGATTGAGTTTTTCGTTTTGATGTAATACTTGATTGTGTGTGTGAATTGATTGATAAGATATTTGATTGAGGTAATGTTTCTTTTTACTTTTTTTCAGCATAAATGTACTAAATCTTATAGTCAATGTTTATTTTTTTGGTGGCTCAATTATAACTTGATTGTCTTCAATATTTAAGTTAGTTTTTTAATGCTATATTTGAGTTTAACTTTGTTTTTCCCTTTTTTTGGTAGTAGTTGATTCACTAATGGACAATTAAATAAATTTATAGGAGGGACACCATAGCTCCCCACTTCCCTTATATAGTAGAGATAAGGTTTTGCATCATATTACATTTACACTCTGAACTATGCACTATTATACCCCCCTGAATCTGAAAACTTGGATCACATATGCTTATTAATTCGCATGTTGTGGTTAACATGACCAATGATGCTCAAACTATTAACAAGTGGATTAGGTTATATAAAATATTGCACGCCAATATAATTTTCATTATCAATAACTCGAATTTAGTTTTTGTTATATATGATCAAATCTCACCATATATAGTTATAGGATGAAAGTAATGTGAACATGAAAAATGAGGCTGAGAGTGACAAGGATGTCAAAGGAAATGAAAGGCCATAATAGAAAAAACGAGCTTCGTTGGTGACGTCCCCAACTTCAATCATTAATGCTTTAAGAGTCAAGTACACATGTACCAAGTACCCATAGTCTCCAACTCCAACTATTCATTGATAGAACACTTTTTTAATACTCCTTTGTTTCGTAACACTTTTGTATTTTCTTTTTAATTAACCCATAGTACAATTAAATTCACACTCTTATTTTGGGAATAATCCCTCTATTTTATTAAATATTCTTCTCACTACTAAAAAATTAAGGTCATTTGTCACACTTTCATAATCAAATGCAACAAAAGATATAAATACATATAAATACTAGATACAATAAGTACATTTCTAGAAGATCTAAAACTAATGTGATGGCTAGCGAGATATAAGCTCAAGAAAAAGTTCTTTTCGCTGAGGGAATATGTTCTGTAAAATGGTGGTGTATGGTCATTTCTTCCATTATTATCAATCTATTCATATATTATTATTATTATTATTATTATTAGTAATTTTTTACATTGAGATATTTGAATTTTGGAAGGTTTCATAAAAAAATTTCTTTTTTTTTGTTTGTCTGATTTATTTTAAAATATAAATAGACATACGTCTGTTCTTTTGTCCGTAAATTGAAATTTGCAGATTTTTCTAAAGGAAAAAAAATTAAGATTTTGTTTTAAAATATCCACAAATTTTTAGGGATCCACTGGAATAAAAAAATTAAATAACAAAAAAGCATATTAGCAGTTAATTTGGAAATTAAAATTAAAGGTATACGATTTACATGATTTTGATGAGAGTATGATATAAGTTTGAGCACTAAGAAGTTATTTATAGTTAATTAACTTACCTTAAGCATGTGCCTGTTTTCATTTTAGTGTGAATTTCTAGGGAATCAATAAATACTTCATTTGTTTCAATCTAGATATATGCTACATATAGAAAATGGGGAGCTTTAAGAAAGGTAGAGAGAGAAAGTGGAGGACCAAGCCACCACCTTTTTGAATAAAAAAAATAAGCCAGTGACTCACCATCTTAATACACAGGTTGGGTTGATTGTGACATTGGCTTATACGGGCTGTCCCGGTTCATCCTTCAAGGCGGACGGACGGGTCAAGGTGGGATGGGATGGGCCACCTTGATGACCATCTCTAATTTTAGGGAAGTGTAACATATGGGGTATAATACTAATCATTATAAATAAATCATAAATCATAATCGTGCAACGCAAGGGTCGTAAATCAATTTTGAATCATATTTTAAATACCAATATATTATAAATTTTGAAATAACAAGCTAATAGTTTAAAAACTATCTAGAAATGTTCTCATGGAATTGTCAAAATTTTACAACATTGACAATAGGCAATGCACCATTGATAGCAGCATGTGAAAAATATTTATTTCTTCTCTAAGCTTTTAGTTTATTTCTTATGTTTAAGGTCAAAATTTGATATAGTTTTATCTTAATAGATCGTATGTGTAAAAATTATATGGATCTATTCATATTTTAACTTCTATATCATCTTTTTTATAGATCTATGGGTGTGGAATCTGGCATGATTGGAGCCAATGGTAATATGGGTGTAGTCATAACTCAAGTAATTTTTTTCTATAAGATCTCAATTCACAACAGAAAATGGAATATAATACATGAATTAATATGCATCCTTGGTATTCATGGGTTTCATGAAGTAAACAAAAACTATAACTTCATACTATATTACATGAAAGAATATGTGATCAACCAAATTAGAAGAAAAAATTGCTAAAGTTATTACAACAGAACTTTTTAAGCAAAGCAATTTAGATAGTAAAGACTAAATGAAACTCCTTATATATATAATTTTATAAAAAAAAAAAAAACTGGATCACTATAATTTTTTTGAGGAGAAAATAGGAAAGGAGATTAGATTAAATCATACCGAGTTCCGCCAAATAAATAATTTCCTCTGGAAAATTATAAACACGGAGACTCATCTGATGCCATCAATGTTGTCAAGGCAATTAGAACGAAGACAAAAGGTAAGACCCTCTTTGACCTCATTATAAAAGATAGAAACACTATACTTAAGTGGTTGTTTGGTTGATATGAGAAAACACGGGAATTAGAAATTCCTAGGAATTGAAAATTTGGTGAGTTGTTTGGTTGTCAACAAAATAGCAAAATGAAGGAATTAGAAATTCCGAGGAATTTTGAGTTCCCACAAAATGGAGGAAGTTACTTACCTAGGTCCCCCTAGGTAAGTAGAAATTCCCATGGCAATTTAATTTTCCCCATTGTCAACCAAACAATTTAACCAATTTCTCATGAATTTGATTAAGTAATTTATTTCCTATGAATTGCAAAATCATGGGAATATTAACTTCCCATGTAAACCAAACGACCACTAATGAGCTTCAGGAAGACGAAAGTGTATGCTACTTATATATCACTCACCTATCAAGATCATTTGACCAATATGAAATGCTAATCTTATTATATGAAATGCTAATCTTATTACATACTATAGACTTATCTTCTATCTAGCAATTTAAGGAACTACAATCAATTAAAATAATAATTTATTAGTGTAAGCTGTTAAATAAATTACATTATACTTGTGCAAATCAACAATGTTATGCTTACCTATAACTAGGAGTGGCAATTCAAGTCAACATGTCGAATTCGGGTTTGATTTCATGTCATTTTCGGATTATTCCAAAAAATATCAGATGCAGTGTAAAACCTAAAATTACTAGAAAATATGATTATTGAATCAACTTAGGTTGAGTTCGATTGCGACTCAATTCGACTTTCTCTCATTAGCTTAGACCCGGGTTTGGGTCGGGTTATCAAGTCGATCAAAGATTGCCAGCTCTACCTATAATAATCATTGTTGATTTAGACAACCCATATAGTCATTTAACTTATTGTGTTGTCGTTTTTTTTTCTCTCAAACAACATTAGAAGTCCAATTGAGATATGATGTTTTCCCTAAAGTATCATATATAAATGTTTTTCTAAATAAAATTAATGTAAGAATTATTTTTCCAGTTAAAGTTCTGATGTTGGTAAGTTTTCGTTTGGAAGAGAATGGGAACATTCAAAAGGAAGGTCTAGGGAAAACATACATGGGACGAAGAAATGAGTTTAGGGTTGGATTATAAGTGAGCCGATTGAAATCAATTAGATTGAATGACTACTAAACCGGTGTAAGACAATATCAACAATACAACCGAATGCAATACATTTACAATGTGAATTGCATGAATCTCGATCGAGTTGATTTCCACGGCAGGAATAGGGCATGAAAAACACATTTGAAAATTCCATTGCATTCTCGCAAAACTCCCCCAATACCAGACCATGGAAGTTGAGCATCGAAAGATGCATCAACATTCCATTTGAGAGAATTAGGTAGAGGAGGACACCACAAAACATCAACATTCCTTGAGAACATAGAACCAACACAAACTTTTCGTCATTTGAGGCATGAAGGATTGCGAAGGATATCGTCAGGGGAATAAGGGAAAGCAGGCTCCCATCCTTTCACCCACTATCCAATTCTTAAGAGAATTAAATCCTGAATTTTATCCAAGGCACATGAGGTGTTTTTGAAGATGCGGTCATTCCTCTCTTTCCATATAGACCATACAATCACAAAGAAACTTGCACACCATACTTTTTTGAAAAAGATCTCGCCTCCCCTGAAGAAAGACCATTGAACAAATGAATCTTTTAGAGTTAACGGGAATACCCAGCTATACCCCCATTTTTCCAGCCACCAAGACCACAAACTCCATGCAAATGGGCAATGTGACAAGAGATGATTGCAATCTTCCTGGTGGATATTGCAAAGAATGTATTGAGTATCTTGAGATTGAATGATACTTATTAAGGCAAGTTTCATCTTTGTATTTATCTTCCCCAATATTGCGAACCATGTGAACAACTCTATACGATGAGGAACTAATCCTTTCCACACTCCTTTCATGACATCATGAGATGGAACAGCTGCATATTTTCCGAGTTCAAGAGAGAAAGATTTGACCGATCGAAAAAGACCCATTTTTGGAAGGAGTCAAGATGAAGTTATCCTTTGAGTTTGGATCAAGATGCACCCCATTAACCAGAATCATAAGATTCGGGCGCTCCTCAATATCACGCACTCGAAGTTCCCCCCGCCACTAAAAGCTCCAATTCCATACATTACCATCCCAAAATCCCATTGACTCCACAGACGCAACCTGATTAATTATAATTGAAAAGAGCCGTGGAAAAAGAAATTGGAGAGAGGCATCACTAATCCAAATATCTTTCCAGAACATGGTGCTTGAGCCGCACCCAACTTGTTTTCTCACACATGATTTTAACAGATGACTTGAGAGAGGATGATTCAAAAAAGCGTTGCGCATATACCTCTCCAAGGCCCGCCAAAGGAAGGGATTGAGATGTTGTTGATGGTGTTGAGGCAGGAGATTTTATACTTTTCACTGATGACATGTTGCCATAGAGCATTTTCTTCGTGGAATAGACGCCAAATCCATTTGAAGAGCAAAGCAAGGTTCCTGTGAAAAAGATTCCCAACACCAAGTCCCCCACATGCTTTAGGGAGTTCAATAATACTCCATATGATAAGAGCAAGACCCCTGCTGTCCACACTACCACTCCAAAGGAACTGTTTTTGAATTTTGCTTATTTTGCTATGACTCCCTCCCTTCGGCATAGGGAAAAGGGACATGAAATATAGTGGAAGGTTAGACAAAGATGCTTTGATAAGGGTTAGCCTTCTACCAATAGAATGAAGCTTCCCTTTCCATGAAGCCAACTTCTCCATTCGATCAATTATTGGGTCCCAAATGCAAATGTGAGACGGGGAGCCACCTATGGGAAGGCCAAGATATTTGAATGGAAAAGAACCTATAAAATATTGAAGTTGCTCGGCAGTGGAATTGAGCCATGAGTCATCAAGATTTATACCTAACAAGGAGCTTTTGTGAAAATTGACTCTAAGGCCTGATACGACGAGGTTGAAGAGAATGAGTGGTTTTTTTTATGTTGAGGAGAGAGGGAAGATGAGGAGTGCAGAAGATGATAGTGTCATCTGCGTTTTGAAGGTGAGAGATTTTAGGGCCTTAACAACAAAATTCAACCCCTTCCCAAAGATTAAGGGAGATTGCTTTTTGAATGAGTAGGCTAAGAGGTTCTCTTTGCTATATCAAATAGAAAAGGGGACAATGGCACATACTAGTGGAAAAAAGCCCATCTAATCCGATCAAATCAGGCTTATCTGATCCGGAAATTGACCGGATCAGATGAGCCGGGAGCTGTTGATAAAATTTAACTGATCCGATTCAAAACCGGATCAGTTAACGATTAACTAATCCGATTTTAAGGTGAAAACCGGATCAGTTGGGGGTGTATTTTGTGTAAAGAAAAGTGGAGCCTTTTAGCTATAGGTGGTAGGCCCATTGCCTACCCCAGTTGCCACATTCAACCATTCCAAAAAACGAAACACTCAATTCAACAGCCAACAATGAAACAGCAGGGGAGTGAGAATCAGATCAGACTATGAAATTTGTATCATTGCCGAAAAACAAAGAGCAATATGAAACAAATTCGCAAGAGTAATATCAAATTACAAACAACAATAAATTCAAAAAAAAGTTACTGAATTACAAACATTATACAATCTAAAAAATTACATCTGAACTACAAAAAATTAGATAACAAATTACTAAAATAAAAAATCAAAGAATAAAGGAAAAATTGACAACAAAGGTCTCAACTTTGGGTGATAATTTTTAAAAGGTCTGAACTATTGATTAACCTGTGTAGGTCCCAACTTTAAGGGGTCTTAACTTTTAGCGGGCCTTAGTGACTTGAAACTGGCTTAATAAGTCATCACTTGTAAAACTTGGGTCACACAAGAAGGGTTAATTGAGGGAGGGATGTAGGAACTAAGTGAGATTTAAAAAAAAAATCTTCAGTTTTAAGTCGACGAGGCCCGCTAAAAGTTAAGACCCCCTAAAGTTGGGACCTACACAGGTTAATCAATAGTTTAGACCTTTTAAAAATTATCACCCAAAGTTCAGACCTCTATTGTCAATTTTTCCAAGAATAAATTATAACCCATAACCCTAAAAAAAACGAAAAAAGAAATGAAATCCCATCTAAACTAAAAAAAAGGAAATGAAATTAAATCTTGAACTAAAAAAACGAAAAAGTTTAAATAACTTAGATCCGGGAACTAATGACCGAAACCCTAATTAGAAATATGACGAACCTATTTATGCTGATGAAGGTAAACCTAATCGAGATCGAGCGAGGAAGATTGAGAGAAGAAAACCCATTTTTGTTGTTTGTCTTCGCTGATTATTTTCGCTGAGTTGTTGCTCTTCGCTAATGGTGGTGTTGGTGAAGATGGGGATAAGTAGAGATTAAGCGGTGTCGGCGGTGAAGTCGGCGAGGCGAGGTGAGGCGACGGGAGGAGACAATCGATGACATAAAATGCATATCAAACCCCCTCACAAAACTGATGTCGTCGAATATAAGTATGAATAGGTTGAGAGAGGTGTTTGTGCGTTGAGAGAGGAGGAAAGAGGAGTGAGGAGTGAGGAGTGAAGGCTGAGAGAGATGAGTGAGGCTGAGGGATGAGGATTAGGGTTTTACGTTTTAGAGAGAAGAGATGGAAATGTTTGATAGATTCAGGCCTGAGGGAGACGAAGGAAGTGACTAGTGGGCGTGGCTTATTGTTTTTATAATTGGGCCAGCCCAACTGATTCGGGTATGAATTGGACCGAATCAGTTGAGCAAGAGGAGAATATACGATGAAATTGCGGGCCAAATCCCGAAAGTCAATCGATCCGGGCATGGCAAGCAACCAGATTAGTTGACTTTAACTGATCCGGTTTATGAAAAACTGGATCAGTTAAGTTGTGTCATATAAGGTTTTTTCCACTAGTGTGGATCCCCTTGCCTTAGGCCTCGGTGGAGCTTGAAAGGGGTGGTTGGCGAGCCATTTAAAAGAATGGAGGCAGAAGCGGACCGAACATATGCGTTGATCCAACAAATCCATTGAAGGGGAAAACTCGTTTGGGATAAAGTCCATTCCAAGTACTTCCATGAAATGGAATTAATGCCTTGTGAAAGTCAAATTTCATAATTGCCGCTTTCAAATTTATTTTTTTGCAAGAATCAATTACTTCACTTGCGATGAGAGCCCTATCAAGTATTAGCCTTCCTTCTATGAAAGAAGATTGGTGATTACCAATTAAGGAATTCATCACCCGTTTGAGTCTTTTTGAAAGCAGTTTGGTGATGATTTTGTATATTGAACCCACCATACTTATTGGCATATAGTCTTTGAACCCATCCGGTGAATCAACATTCCCAATTAAGGCAATGAAAGCATTATTGTATCCCTTGGGCAGTTTTGATGATTCCCAAAAATCATTGATGATTCGATAGATGAGTGAATTGTGATTTTTTTTTAAAACTACACTTTATATAAAGCACATTCCACTGTCCCAACAACCAATTCCCACCGGTTTGTCCCATTCAAACTACCATGATATAAAACTACAGTCCATTGTGTTTTGAACTGAGTATACAATGAAGAAATCAATTACCACTACTCCAAATAAAGAAGAAATTTTGTTCAAAGAAAATAGCAAATCGAGTGTGATAAAGGAATATACGAGAAAAGAACAACATTCACATTCAGATCTAAACAACAACATTAAGCATTAATTAAATTAGATACAAGAAAACGAAATTACAAGAACGAAATTAAAAGAAAAATGACAAATAAAAGGAAAAACGAAACATTCAAATTTGATTTGTATCTCTCCCGAATTCGTTTAAACAAATGGGGTCATGACGATTTGTCATAAACGAAATGACGAATATGAATCAGACAAATCTTAATAAAAGGAAAAACGACATTTAAAACGAAAAAAGAAATTACAAATAAATTAAATACAAGAAAACAAAAATCTAAACAAAAACGAAATTACAAGAATAAGCGAGGAGCCGATGACAAGCGACGGCTGGCGAAGGCGAAAGAAACTCAGACGAATGAGAGAAGATGGCGAGCGAGCGAACGAAACCCAGATGAATGAGTAAAGACGGCGAGCGAAATGCGTGCAAGCACGTGGGCGAGAGAGCTACGGCGTGAGAGAGGACATCAAGAGGTGATTCGTCGGTGATAGGGTTTTGGTGACTCGTCGGTGTTGGTGGGAGGAGAGATCGGTGAGAGAGGCTGGAGAAAGGAGAGATCGAAGAGAGGATGGGTGTTTAGGGTTTTGTGTGTGAGAGGAGGAGAGAGGGAAGAGGGTTGAGAGATCAAGAGGGGATAAGGTTTTGTGGGTGTGAGGAGGAGATCAAGAAGTATTAAGAAGCGAAATGGGCCTCGTGATATAGTTAGCCTCGTGGGCCTCGTGGGATTGTTGGTGACTTTGACTGTAAATAATAGATGCCTAACTGATCCAGTTGGGCTAAAAACCGGATTAGTTCACAAAAACTGATTCGATTTTTAGCCCAAACGGACCAGTTAGGCATTCAAAAATTTACGCGGAAAAATTATGGAATTAACAGATCCAATTTTGGGATAACCGGATCTGTTTTCTTGTGTTATTTAAGGTTTTTTCCGCTAGTGAATATTCCAGGAGAGAGCATTCATTTTCAACGGGTTATTGTGATTGGATTGCAATGTAATCAGCGAGAGCAGTCCCCACTCCATTTTTTGGAGGGAGAGAAGGTCATTGATTCTTTTTTTAAGTTCCTCAGGTGGGCCATTGACAGGGGTGAAGCCATACTTGGTTAAGGAGGGGGGCCGACTATACTTCTTTTTTTTTTTACATTATGAGGGCCCACTTTAATATAATTTTTTATATTTTTTTATTTGGGCCTCTTATATATTATAGTATTATAACACAAAGGCGTACTAAAAAAATATTTATTAAGGGACAATGTTCGATATTATGTAATGACCATAATGTTCATACTTGAAAATTTTATTAGCAATTAAGTACTACTCTAAGAAGTAAAGATAATGACAGAAATTATAAAGTGAAAACCAAATAAGGAGATCATGTTAAGCAATTATAGTTAGCCTAAATAAAACAAAAAAAAAAAAAAAAAAAACTACAAACAAGAGAAAGCCAACACTGAAAACAAGAAAGCAAAAAAGCCAAAACTGATTCAGTTTGCTTGAATCGAACACGCAACCATGTGGACATCAACCAAGCGCTTCTACCATCTACTCTAACAGATCTTATAGTACTCAGAGTTTCCAAATATTATACTTATCTAATTTTCTAGCATAGGGCTAGCATGGGCCATGGCCCTCTTAGGCCCCTTAATAGCCTCGCCCCTGGCCATTGAAAGAGAGGCCAAGCACCTTTGCAACTTCCATAACATCAGAAGTGCTCATGAGGATGGGAGGGGGCATGGATTGAGAGGGAGCAGGAGAGTTTGAGGGGATCAAATTTGCCATGTGAGGGAGGGGAAATTTTTGAGTTTCTTTTTGGACCGTTTTTGGCTCTCTTTTTTCGTGTTTAGCTTTGGTGCAGGGGGTTATGGACTCTTCAAACCTAGGTGGGAAGAGAGGCCCAGTGGAAGATGATGCAAATGACGAGGGAGATGAGACAGGTCGTTTACGTAAAAGAGGACCAAATTTGTTAAAGGTCTGGATAGGGGAATTAGGGGACAACATGGGTTGGTTGGGATTTTCGTTAATTTCGGGGATTAATTTTAGAGGGTCCACAAATGAAGAGCTGGATGGGACTGGGATGGAAATAGGAATGGGCCCAGAGGGACTAAGCCCAGAAGAATTTTCCACTTCATAAGGGGATGAGTTGTCATCAAAATTTTATGAGGAGAGAGGCGGCATGAGGGGACAACGTCATAGGGGAGTGATTAGGTCTTTCTTGGGGAGCGGAAAAGTTGTTGGGGAACAAAGAGTTTTTGAGGGGAGAGGAGGGGATGATGACTTCTGGAAATTCACAAGAGCCAAAAGGAGGCTTTTGGGGACTGATAGAGTCATTAATTTCATCATTAATGATTGACTGGGAAGTTTCAAAGGGGGCCAAGGCAGATGGAGGGGTTCCTTGCAACCCAGGAGAGCGAGATTCGCCTGAGTCAGAATCCAAGTGAATCGAAGTCTCTGCCGAAGTTTTTTGTTGCACTTCGGGGCATTCAAGAGGTTTAAGAACCTCAGTCATGAAATTCTTAAGTTTATTCTCTTTAATCTCAAGGTACATTCTGCAGTTGAACTTAAATAGGCAGTCAGTGATGACATGAATTTTTGCACATTCAAAGCTGGAATAATCCACTGATATTACCCTTCCATATATACATCTGATACGATAAAAATTCTCATAATTCCAAGCTGCAAGTGGAACACCATGAATCTCAATCCAGGCATTTCTCCATAGCGAAGATACTGATCTGTTGATATTTCGAATTTCTAAGAACCAGCTTTCGAGCCATTTACTTTCCACCATTGCAATTTTATCTTCCAGAGATTCAAAGATGATACGATGCAATATCCCTCCTAATGGCTTGATTTTGAGAAAATTAACACCTTTGGCAAGAATTAGGCTAAGGATAGTGGAAGAGGACATTGAAGATTTTGCAACACTAACCACACTTCTTTTGAATAGCTAAGTATTGTTATCACTAATTGATCCTTTAATACCCCCCACCATCACATCATCAAGATCATCATAGGACAATTCATTGCGAACTTTTTCAGTATCTTCGCCAAGGACTTTTGAACTCATTTTCTAGAAATTATTGTCTTTATCTGCGAGAAACTCAGGTTGGGGTCAGGTTCCTGAAAATGGCATAGTTGCATCTATGCGAACGTTCTGATTTGAGGTCGAGGTGGCCGAGGGGGAGAAGGGGGAGGAGGGGGAGGAGAAGGAGGTGAGGGGAAGAAAATAGCAAGCATCCTTGTAGGATCGATGGTCACGAAGGGGGCTTTTTGTGGTATTTTTTTCGCTGACCAACAGGATGAATGATGCGTTGGCCGGTATGACTGTTTGGAGGAAAAGATTGTGGAGGTTTGTCAGATTTTGCAGGGAATATTTTGATACGGTTTGGACCAAGTTTTCTCCCACTTTTACGGTGGATAGCTTTGTGCATGGATTGAGGATGCTGAAACATGATGAATGCAAATTTTTCTTTAGGGTTTGGCCGAAGTTTTGCAGGAATTGTAATGCCAACAAAGGGTCCATAAGGGGCAAAGATTTTGAGAAGGTCGTGAAGATGAATATTTCGAGGAAGGAAATCTCGCAGCGGGTTCGCGCAGATCGGTGGTGGAGGGTGGCTTCTGGGGAGATTTGGGGCAGCGGTGAACAGTGATCCATGACTTTGGGATTGGGTTTCTTTCACTAGGCACTCGCACATGCTCTCTCATCTCACTTTTTTTTTCTCTTATGTTATGTTCCTTAACGTGAATGTGCACCAGGATCAGAGCATGAATGATACATATAAACTCTTGCCTCCTTCCTTGTACTTTGCTTGGTGGATGTTGAAAATCCAGTGGTGAAACAAAAAATTTAGTTTTAAAAAAATAATAAGTAGATTTTACATATCGTTTTGAATATACCAAATACTTATCGCCATTAGGTTTTCTACTAGATTTAATGACATCTTACAAGTTCAGGGATACCAGTAACAAACATGCAGACGTGAGGGTCTAACTAGAAAATGGCCTAATTAAACGTCAAGGCTATCCCATATAATTTCCCAAATTTTTTTAAAGAAGTTGGACAATATAAAAACAAGTGAATTACAATTATATTTATCGTAAAATAGATATAATATAAGTATTTTGCTAATAAATGATGCATGAGAATTATTAATTTTTCCAATTACCACAAATTAGATTTACTAGTATTATTTTTATGTATGATTATTGGCTAATAGACGAGCATAGGAGATTGAGAGATTGCGCCTATGTATGTTGAGGCAGGATGAGGGTTTATGACTTTATGTATGTAAGGGCATAGTAGGGAAGATAATGAAAGGACAAGGAGAACCCTAACAATTCATATTGGCGCTGTCACATAAAGGGTGTGTTATGATCTTCACCTTATACCATGAACTTATCTGAAGTGCATGGTTGTAACTTTCTCTAAACTTATAGGAACTTATTGAACCTTAGTTTATAAGGTTTATACTACAACTTATTGAAATTTATATAAACTTATTGAAACTTTTTTGTTTTTTTAATGGGAACTTATTGGAACTTATTTGAACTTTAAGAACTTAAAACTTATATTTTTAAGGTGAAGAGAATGCACCATAAGATTCTAGATTCCGCATATTTTCTATGACTGTGTTTCTTAGATATTAAAGGGGACAATCTTACAATCATCAACATTTTAAAAAAAATATCTTTTTCAGACACCTTAGGAAATTCTAAAGACTGCCTAAATCCCTATCAAAAAAAAAAAAAAAAAAAAGACTGCCTAAATCATTTTTTTTGGCAAACTCAAGACATTTTGATTTCTTTTTCTTTACTCTAAGATAAGAGTCTTGGATCAGTTTATGAAATCTAGGATATTGATGTTTTAGGCACCTCACTCGCTGGGAGGCTAAAATTTGTGTTTTATGCTTCCTCCGTTCTAATTTAGTGAAACATAGGGTCTTGACATGGGGGTTTAGAAGAGGAATGATATAGAGAAATAAGTGAGAAAGAAGGCCTGAACTGGACCACATGTTATACCATCATAGCATTATACCAAGTCAATTCCAATCTTTGATGCTTGCAGTTGGTGATAATTCTCGCACAATCAACAGTCTATGGGCCTCACACCCATCGGAGCTCTCTTCTACTTGGACTAAGTTGTGGGCTAAGAAAACTATTATACTCCAAGTAAGATTTAGGGAGAACAGGATCAGTGGTGAAATATTGGATGGCCCAAACGATTATTGATCACATGTAATAAAGCGGAAACTAAGTCATTTGTTAACACAACGTCACCCTCTCAATTAAATTTTACCACCTAAATCAATTGTAAGATATTATAGAAGATAAATTCATCTATATAAAGATACTATTTTTTAATGGGATTTTTTATAATAATCTTCTTAAAATGATGAAGTTATTTTATTAAAATTAATTCAAAATATACAAATTTAATCTATCAATTTTTTTCTATATCTCTATTATATAAGAGAAGGGGGGAGGAAGATGGTGTCCCCCTCTGAAAATACTAAATTACCCTTAATGATCTAATGGAATGAAAAAAATTACAAATGAAAATAATTTAAGAACTATTTCTCATTTCAACTTGCCATTTTAAACAAGTTAAAAATGGTATATGCATCAAATATTTCAATCAAAAAATTAATTGGACAAAATATCTTGACCTTTTTTTTATAAGAGAATATGGTATACATGACGTTGACCTGAAATGTCAGAAACACTTATTACCTTTGATACTCTTTAATTCAGTCAAACCAACTCATTATATATGTCTATTCATTTTGTTTAAAATTCATTCACAAAAAAATAATATTAAAAATCACTCACAACCTTTGTTAGTTTTTTATATTTGCGAATTAATATATCTAAATTCATTTAACTGTATTAATCTTTCACATTTTAAGTGTAATCATAACTATAGTATGGATGGAGTATACAATAGAATAACAAGTTTTGAAACTAACACACGCATCGCGTGCATATAAGGCTAGTATTATATATGTCGAGCTAAGCTCTCAGGCCAAACACTAGTTATACACTACCTTATATGCACGCGGTGTGTGCGTTAGTTTCAAAACTTGTTATTCTATTATTACTCTATCTGTACTATAGTTATGATTACATTTAAAATGTGAAAGATTAATAGTTAGATAAATTTAGTTGTATTAATTCGCCACTGTAAACACTAATAAAGGTTGTGAGTGATTTTTAATATTAATTTTTTGTGAATGAATTTTGAACAAAAAGAATACAAAAAGAATAGACATAATGAGTTGGTTTGATCGAATAATGACTTGTCAAATGTAGTGAGTGTTCCAGGCTTTTCAGGTGGACGTCATATATACCATCTTTTCTTATAAAAAAAAGGTTAAGATTTTTGTCTATTTGATTTTTCAATTGAAGTATTTGATGCATATACTATTTTTAACATGTTTAGAATGGCAAGTTGAAATGAGAAAGGGTTCTTCAATTATTTTCTTTTATATTTTTTTTCATTCCATTAGATCATTAAGGGTAATTTAGTATTTTCAGAGGGGGACACCATCTTCCTCCCTCCTTCCCTTATATAATAGAGATATATACCATAATGCACAATATTATCACGACCTAGCTAGCAATAAAATTTGTATTTCCCCATCATGGAAAAAAGAAGAAGGTACAACCTTTAATTTACGTACGCAATTGTAGGTAGTTGAAACTTAGACCTATCTCAAGTATTTGAGACCGTATATGAATTTGAGAAGTGAACTCCTAAGGAAAATACTCATCAAAATGTAAAGATTATTTAATAAGTATTTAATTTTTTGTTTTGTCACGAATATCTTAAAAACGAAATCAAACTGTAATTTGTGGTTTGGTTAAATCTCAAACCAAGTCTAGCGTTTTGAAACCATAAACCAAATCGACCGCAAAAAACGATTTGGTGTGCTATTTGGCGCGGTTTAGACCCAACTCTTAGCACCCATAATGCAGCCTCTACTCAACTCATAACGACACCAACATCGATCATGATTTTCTTTTATAGACAACATCGATCATGATTTAATTAACCAAGTAAATAGATTAAACGATCTAAATTAAATAATTATGCTAATAGTGGTTTTTTTAATTCATAGATCTTTCAATGGTGACATCTTCAGTAGCATTATATCACCAAGTACCTAAGGTACCTAAGCGGATTGTACAAAATTATCTTATAACGCGTAGATATTCAATTAGTATGTCTTTGGGTCTATTCTCTCCACCTATTTTTTGCTTATTTTTAGAAAAAATAAGAAAAGTTTTTAAAACAATATTAAATAAGATAAATTAAGCAAAAACAAAGTGAAGAGAAACATACCTTTTTTTTGCAAGAAAAGTTATGGAGTGAAAAGAGGTTGATCTTTCTTACGGAACTTTCAGTTGTGTTGCTTATGTTCAAACTGATATATGTGACAAGTTAGACTAAAATGTAGTAAATGTCATACAAAATGTTACTCCCTCAATTGCATATTAACTCTAATACTTTCCTTTTGTCATTTATTTCGAAGTAGTTTATTAATTTATTAACAGTATATTTCTACTCTTCTTTAAATAGTTTTAACTATTGATTAATCTAAATTAGTCTCAATTTTATGAGTGACTTTTCAAAATAGTCTCATATCACTTATAGCTTCTAAAGATGCAAATCAAAAACACTCTTTTAAGAGGATTATTGTTTCTATCCCTTTAAGTCAATAGTAAAAACTACTTCAAATAATCAATAGTTAAAACTATTTAAAGAAGAGTATGAGACTATTCGAATAGTCAAACTTTAGAGAGAGTGTGGATGTGTCTATTTATCTAGTTGGAGGAAATTCTAAATACTAAGGATAGCATAGCATCCAACCAATTTGAGAGGTATAGTTGATCAACACATAAAAAGAAACATGAGAAGTACAAGTACAAGTTGGGGTTTTAACTCACAGTTCACCAACTCAGAAGGTGCCCAATCAAGAAGATAGCTTTTCTTAGCTGTCTTGGCGAAGAGAACCCAATGCGCAATGAAATTCCCGCATTTCGAAGCTACGATTTTTCTTTGCCTTTTTTCTTTGGTAAAGAGGGAGGGGGATTGGTTTTTTTTTGGTTAAAGAGGCACGCATTGATAAAAAAACGCTACAAGTTAGGGCCTAAACTGCCCATTACAATCCGAAATCATAAATGCATTACAACTAGCAGGGAGAATATGTAAAGTCTTCATAACATTAATGGCCATGTCAAAAGTCCTGCTTTCTTTGGCCAAAGTATCAGCTACTCAGTTATCCTCGCACCTCACGAACATGAACTTCACCTCCCTCAAAGCCTGTTTGTGCTCCCTACATATACTCAACACATTCGAAAAAGCGTCATTGTGAATTACATCCTGATTGAGAAGATTTACTGCCTCAAGGCAATCCGAGCATACAATAATATTAGTGTACTGAAAACTATGAGCCAAGCGAAGTCCATTAACTATTGCAAGCAATTCGGCCATTTTGGCATTAACAGTAAAGATTCTTTTTTGATAACCCGCAACCCAAGTTCCATCAGGCCTACGAAGGCTACTGCGTTCCGGCCGAGTTCGAGGGGTGAAGTAAAGGACGCATCGACATGGATAACACCACACCCAAACTCGTGCATATTAAGAAGGGTGGGGGGAGTTTCTAAACTATGTTCTGGAGGGTGGATATAAATTCAGCAGCTGCGAAGGTCGCTCTTTTGATGGTGGCAAGAGGGGCAGGGTTCGGGCTACCTTCGAAGATACGCTTATTACGATTTCGCCATATTTCGTGACAAATGAAGGGGAAGAGAACACTCCATGGCATATTCTTTACCTTGACATGGTTGAGAAGGTTTTGGGAGCACCAATCATCTTTCTCCACCGCGTCCTGGCTCGTGTCAATAGGAATCAACTCCCAAATAGGAGTTGCATCTATGCAGTCATGAAGCACATGAAGGATGCTCTCCTCAACATCTTCACAACGGTTGAAACAAGGGTTAGGAACAATTTTCCGGGAGTGGAGGAGAGTTGGAGTGGGGATACGGCCATGCCACAAGAGCCATTTGCCGCCTCATTCTACAACCGACACTTCTACTACCCAACGAGGTCTACTCCAATATTTAGGTGTCGTTCTTTTGATTGAACCGAATTAAAATTGTGCTAAAAGAAATAGAGCCTTGGACTCTAACTATGTTGTTCTCAAGTTAATAAATTATTTGATTCGGCAAATATAAATTAGTAAAACTATGATGAATTAAACAATAATAAGTTAAGTTAAATAAAAATAAATTAAGTATCAATAAGTGCTTAGCTTGAAACCAAAGTCATTAGGTATCAGACTATGCTCGATTTTAAAAATTAATATAAGAATGATACTAACAAGAGTGGGTAAATGAAGTCCGAGTATGTTAATCTATTAACTCAACAAGGTAGCGTGGCGATTAAAATTGATTGCAATAATTCGGTGGATTTGGTGTAAATGTGTAATGACTGTAATCGTACAAATAGAGGCCCATGAAAATTACCTTTTTATATTTAATTTTATTCAAGAGACAAGAAGACAAAGATTTGGATTGACTATCGAGTATTACCTATACCTATAAAGACAAGGATGAAATTTGGTGGCAGACTCTTTAGGTAACAAGGTATAAATAGGAGTAGTGTTGAAGACTTGAAGTCATAACAAATTTCTCGTTTTTGATACAATTGTTAGGATCATGCTAATCTGATTGTTTTGTAAGTGGTGCTTATATCTGTGGTTTCTTAAGTGGGAATTGGTGGTAGGCTTGTGCTTTGTGGAATTTCTTTCAGGAGGCTTAGTGGGTTGGTTTATGCTTTTTTTTTTTTTGTGTGGCAAATGTATTATGTATATAAGGTACGTATTATGGACTATGTCTATGGAGGAGGCAATATTTTTGTTAAATTTAGTTCCAATTTCCCCCCTTCTCATTGATCATCAAAGATATTTATACAACCTAAGAAGTCCTACTTAGATGCGGAATCATAAACCTATTCTGAAAATATAACATAAATAGAGTCCTAACACCCTCCCTCAAGTTGGAGCGTGCAAATTACGTACGCCTAACTTGGATAACAAAAATTCAAACTGAGTCCTACCAAGTGCTTTAGTAAAAATATCTGCCAACTGAAACTTAGTAGGACATAAGACGGACTCACAAGACCTTCTGTCACTGCATCACGAACAAAGTGACAATCCGCTTCAATATGTTTAGTACGTTCATGAAAGACTGGATTTCTGGCAATATATAACGCAGATTGACTATCACAATACAATCTCATCCCGGCACGATGCTGAACTCCCAGATCACCCAACAGTTGCTTCAGCCAGTTTAATTCACAAACAATAGCAGCCATAGAACGATACTCTGCCTCTGCAGACGAGCGAGATATCGTAGGGCCGCTTCTTAGTTTTCCGGGAGACAGGAGAATATCCCAACAATACAAACCACCAACTCGGGGATCTCCTGCATCGGACAACCGGCACAATCCGAATCACACCATCCTTCAAGGCGGAGATCACTATCGAACGAAAAAAATATTCCCCGTCCCCGGATTTTTCTTCAAATATCGAACCACTCTCAGAGCTGCCTCCCAATGTACAACTTTAGGATCCTGCATAAACTGTGATAAAATATGTACAGAATATGCCAAATCAGGTCTAGTAACAGCAAGATAAATCAACCTGCCCATCAATCTGCGATATTTCTCTGCATCAGTAAACAAAGGGCCATCAGCCAAAGCAAGCTGATGGTGCTGCTCCATAGGAAACTCAGCGGGCTTGACACCCAGTAAACCGGCCTCAGATATGATATCCAAGGCATATTTTCTCTAACACATAAATATTCCCTGCGGTCCCCTGGCAATCTCAAGGCCGAGGAAATATTTCAAAGCACCTAAATCCTTCATTTTAAAACATTTACCAAGGTAAGCTTTGAAGTTCAGTAAAGCTTTCTGATCATTCCCTGCAATAATCATATCATCCACATAGATAAGAACGTTCAGTTGAAGATTTTTCCTGGTCAAAGTAAACAGAGAATAGTCAGAATAAGACTGCCGGAACCCATAAGTTTTCAAAGCCGTGGCCAATTTTGCAAACCAACATCTAGGCGCCTGCTTCAAACCATACAATGATTTTTTCAATCTGCATACCAAATTAGTATTTCCTTCCTGAAAGCCAGGAGGAATTTTCATATACACTTCTTCCTCCAAATCACCATGCAAAAATGCATTATGGACATCTGATATGTCATATTTATATATAGTTTTTAGGTGCATTTAGGTTGCATTTTAGAGCATTTAGATTCATTTTTAGGTTCATTATTGCATCATATTCTTAAGTTATGTTATTCTACTCCTATTCGGTATGTTTTCTTGTTTTGATGAATTTCAGGTAATGAGAACGTATTTGGAGTATATTTAGCTATGCTTGAGGATTAGGAGCACTTGGAAAGAAGCTACGATGCATAAGGATAGTAAGGATATGTCTTGGCACGAGTTTGAGCGAAAACGAAGCGGAAAATCATTAGAAGAAATGTGAAAAAGGAGTCATGTATACTCTTCTGATCATAACTTTTGATATGCTTCTTAGAATCAAGAAATTCCAGTTGGGTTGGAAACTAGACTTGAAGGGCTTTCCAACGATAGGTCACACTCCCCAAATGGACTTCTGGTTCGAGAGATACAGCCTTCACAAGTTGACGCAAAATCACAGTTTTTCCGCCCGGTCGACCGGGCGGTTTTGCCCGACCGGGCGAGTTGAAAATTTCTTCAGAGTACAAGGCATGTTTGCCCGGTCAACCGGGCGAAAGTGGCTCCAAAAGTGCTTGCGCGCCCGACCGGGCGGCTCTGCCCGGTTGACCGGGCGGAATTCCATTTTTTGTCGTAGTTTCAGAACAACGTCGCCCGACCGGGCGGTTTTTGCCGATCGGCCGACCGGGCGGTTTTTCCGGAAGGTTAATTTTTGCCTTTTTTAGCCGGTTTTGTAAAAACTATAAATAGGTCTTCTCTCTCTCCCCCTAGACCGCCCCCTTTTCGGAGGTTATATTTTGTATTTTGAGGTTTAGCTTTAGTTTCATTCTTCCTTTTCTCTCTAGTTTTTCATGGCAAACCCCTAGTTTCTCTTTTCTTCATTAATTCATGAGTTTATAATTTTCATCTCTTTTCTTTCATTGATTTCTTTGATTATGCTTTCCTTTGTAGATTTTAAATTTCTTTATTTATTTCATGATTGAGTAATTTTATTTCTAGGGTTTGGGAATCCATGTTTATATGCTATGATTCTTGATTGATATTTATTAATGGTTTGTTTAGTTCTTGATATCTCTAATTGATTAGTGTTTTTATTATTAATCTTGCAATCTGATCAATTGTCTGATTAAATATTGCTAATATCGAGTCATAGATCGAGAGATAGTACTCTTTAGAGGCTTACCTACAATTAGCAAATCTGATTATGTTGAGCGACCGTACTGGCATATGTTGATTTGAGAGCGTTAAGGCTCGACCGTAGGATTAACATGTGCTCTAGATATCTGATTAATTGAACCATTGATGATATTTTGATAGATTATAGTTATGAACATGGTGAACCATTGCCCTAGATCCTTTTTAGCTTGATTTTCGTAGTTTGATTAGTTTAGAACTTTAATTCATTATTCCTGATCTTGTTTAGTTTCTCCATGCATTAGAAGCTAGATTAAAACAACCATCTCTCGTGGATTCGACCCTACTTACCCTACTACATTGTTAGAAGGTTTTGCGAGAATTATTTTTGACAGTGTACGACATTTATCAAATTTTGGCGCCGTTCTTGGGAGACGGTATAGTTTTATTTAGTTTTTATTATTTGGTGAGACTAAACTGTATATATTTTTTTTTTCCCTTTTGTGAATATTTTTTTAATAACTTTTCTGTATCATGGAGTCATGCTATTTTGATGATGGGGATAATTCTTTTGCTAGGCAACATAGTAATAATTCTTGGGATTCTCATGTTTACAGTTTTGATGCATCATATCAAAATCCACCCAATTTTTTCATGAGTTCTCTTGAATTACCTCATATGTTTTGTGAACCCCATGTACATGCTAGTAATTCTAGAGCAATTTTTTCTTTTCCTCAGTATGAGAATGAAGCGTTTTGGAAATACTATCATAGGCTTGGTGATTATATTGGTCCTAATCATGGAATTGAACTGTGGGATATGTGCCTAGTGATTTATGAGGGGTTAAATGAAGAAACTAGGATGGTGGTAGAATCTATGTCTAATGGGGAATTTCTATTCCGATCACCTGATTATTGTTGGGATTTAATTGTGTGGTTGGCTAGGGATACTTATGAGTGGGAGATGTCTTCATCTGCTCTTTCACCCCAAACTTACATGACACCAACCCCTTATTGTTCAAATTGTCAGTCTACTTCACATGATTTTTCTTCGTGTGATGTGACATTAGTTTATGGTTTTAACCCCTCTTCCCAATATGAATGTCAATCTGCTCAAAATTCTAGCCCCAAACCGTTTATTTATGATGATGAGGAGGGTTGGATAATAAATGAGAGCTATTGGGATGATGAAAAGATTGAGAGAGAGACTATTATGATGGATGTTTTGCGGGAGCAAGAAACCATGGTTGAAGTTTCCTCTTTGGAGGTAAGTCAAGTTGAGAGTGAGGTGATTTATGAGTCTTTATCGGTACCACCTATTGTTTTTGAGTCTCATGTTCCTTTCTCTCAAAAATTTGACCTTATTCCTTCTTCTCCTATATTATATCCTCCATCGTTCCTTCTTTCTCCCCTTTTGAATGGCTCTCATGATAATGTAAATGATGTACAATTAGTTTCTTTTCCTTCTTTTGAGTCATGTCAAAAGACTAACAATTTTTCTTTTTCTTCTTCTTGTAAATCTAATTTTTCCTTTGATTTTTCTTTTTGTAGTTTTAGTAATTTTTTAGGATTATTTTTTTTCATTTTTACTTTTCATTCTTATATAATATGCTCTGAGTTGTTTGCAGGAACGTATGATAAGCTTCTTAGAGCATTGAACTATTATGAGTGATCTACTAGTCTTAAATGGTCATGCAAGACCTTAAATCAGCGCTTATCGGGAGGCAACCCGACTTTTTTCATTTTTATTTTTATTTTTATTTTTTTTTTTTTTTTGGTTTGACTAACTTTGCTAATATGTGATGACATCTTTTGCTAGGTACAAGCATAGCCAATTTTTTGGCTAACTTCACTGCCTCATTACAACTATCGATTGTGGTGGAGGTGTCGATGCTTTTTGACACTCCCTTTGATTACCCACCCCTTTTGTAAGTTGTACCTCTCACTCATTTAATTCCTCTTTGTTCACATTGAGGACAATGTGTCATTCAGCTTGGGGGAGGATGTCTGTCATCATTACTTAGCACATGTTAGTTGCATTTAGTGTAGATTTCATTGCTTTCGTAGGATGTTGCACGGTTTGTACCGCTCACTAGGAGTGGGAGTTTACGTGCAACCAAAAAAATTGTACAAACTTTCTTAGTTGCATTAGTTTATTTCATCTCATATTAGATTTCATGTCATTTTAGTTGCATCTATCGGACTATTGCTAACACTTTTGAGAACCTTGTTGATATTATACTACAATTCTTGAGCATCATTCATCTTGTTCATGATTCTTCATAGCATGATTGTTTCGCAATTGATTGGTTGTGGTAAGATTGATTGATCTTTCTCTAGCTCGATTTAACTTTACTATGCAGACGCCCTAACCTAAGTGAGCTTCTGTGCCTATAAACTGAAGTATCTGTGTCAGTTATGTTTTTTTTTTCATGTGTGATTAGTTCCTTAGTTGTCGCATTGATCTTGATTTTGACTTGGTACTCTTTGATATTTGATAGTGCATACATTTTGATATGATTGAGGCATTCTATTTCATGATCTTAGCTTCAGAGTTATTCTTGTTTTCATATTATCCTTTCTCTAGCCCCGCTGAGCCTTTCTGACTATGTTTGATTGCTACCTACATTACAAGCCATTGGCCTCATTTGATATTTGTCCTAACCCTAGCTTGGGGGAACGAGTATTAGTTTTGGTTTGGTTTGTATTGAATTAAAGTGTTCAATTTATGGTTTAGAAGGATGGAAAAGTATGTTTAGTGAGCTTTGAAATTGAATAGAAAATTCAAAAAAAAAAAGAAAAAAAAAGAAGTGAAAAAAAAAAGTTGTGAATAAAGTGAAATAAAAAGGGTTATGATTGAATTTCTTGAGTGAAAAAGGTTGTTGATTATATTTGGAGATTGTTGGTTGTTGCGTGGAGTTGTTGTGATCTTTCTTGGTCATGTTTTCAGTTATATGATGCTCCCCCTTCTTGGTTTTTCCACCACAATTCCAAAATTATTCCATACCTTTAACCTCAGCCCCATTGCAACCCTTAAAAGTCCTCTTGATCATTGTGTATTGTATTGTTGAGTGTTAAATGAGTCAAAAAGTCAAAGTTAAAGAGTATATGTTTCATCTGAGTTGACTTGTTTTAGGTTGAGTGTCATCATTTATCCTTTAAACACATGAGAGATTTGAGCGCACATGACTATAATGAGGTCTCGTCGGGTTTGGTTAAATCCGACTTGGGAGAGATGGTATGTGGTATGATTGGAGAGTCGATTGCAATACATGACATGCTATGCGGCTTTGTTCGAGATTGTTTCGATGCTTGGTTTGTGTAGTGATTATATCTCTTGTGTTTTCTGTTAAGTGTTTAGCCCTGTTGTAGTCCTATATTGTAGGTCGTCTTTCTTTTCCAATGTTTATGTCTTATTGCTTGGGGACAAGCAATGGTTTAGCTTGGGGGAGTTTGATATGTCATATTTATATATAGTTTTTAGGTGCATTTAGGTTGCATTTTAGAGCATTTAGATTCATTTTTAGGTTCATTATTGCATCATATTCTTAAGTTATGTTATTCTACTCCTATTCGGTATGTTTTCTTGTTTTGATGAATTTCAGGTAATGAGAACGTATTTGGAGTATATTTAGCTATGCTTGAGGATTAGGAGCACTTGGAAAGAAGCTACGATGCATAAGGATAGTAAGGATATGTCTTGGCACGAGTTTGAGCGAAAACGAAGCGGAAAATCATTAGAAGAAATGTGAAAAAGGAGTCATGTATACTCTTCTGATCATAACTTTTGATATGCTTCTTAGAATCAAGAAATTCCAGTTGGGTTGGAAACTAGACTTGAAGGGCTTTCCAACGATAGGTCACACTCCCCAAATGGACTTCTGGTTCGAGAGATACAGCCTTCACAAGTTGACGCAAAATCACAGTTTTTCCGCCCGGTCGACCGGGCGGTTTTGCCCGACCGGGCGAGTTGAAAATTTCTTCAGAGTACAAGGCATGTTTGCCCGGTCAACCGGGCGAAAGTGGCTCCAAAAGTGCTTGCGCGCCCGACCGGGCGGCTCTGCCCGGTTGACCGGGCGGAATTCCATTTTTTGTCGTAGTTTCAGAACAACGTCGCCCGACCGGGCGGTTTTTGCCCGGTCGACCGGGCGGTTTTTCCGGAAGGTTAATTTTTGCCTTTTTTAGCCGGTTTTGTAAAAACTATAAATAGGTCTTCTCTCTCTCCCCCTAGACCGCCCCCTTTTCGGAGGTTATATTTTGTATTTTGAGGTTTAGCTTTAGTTTCATTCTTCCTTTTCTCTCTAGTTTTTCATGGCAAACCCCTAGTTTCTCTTTTCTTCATTAATTCATGAGTTTATAATTTTCATCTCTTTTCTTTCATTGATTTCTTTGATTATGCTTTCCTTTGTAGATTTTAAATTTCTTTATTTATTTCATGATTGAGTAATTTTATTTCTAGGGTTTGGGAATCCATGTTTATATGCTATGATTCTTGATTGATATTTATTAATGGTTTGTTTAGTTCTTGATATCTCTAATTGATTAGTGTTTTTATTATTAATCTTGCAATCTGATCAATTGTCTGATTAAATATTGCTAATATCGAGTCATAGATCGAGAGATAGTACTCTTTAGAGGCTTACCTACAATTAGCAAATCTGATTATGTTGAGCGACCGTACTGGCATATGTTGATTTGAGAGCGTTAAGGCCCGACCGTAGGATTAACATGTGCTCTAGATATCTGATTAATTGAACCATTGATGATATTTTGATAGATTATAGTTATGAACATGGTGAACCATTGCCCTAGATCCTTTTTAGCTTGATTTTCGTAGTTTGATTAGTTTAGAACTTTAATTCATTATTCCTGATCTTGTTTAGTTTCTCCATGCATTAGAAGCTAGATTAAAACAACCATCTCTCTGTGGATTCGACCCTACTTACCCTACTACATTGTTAGAAGGTTTTGCAGGAATTATTTTTGACAGGTGTACGACAGCCTATCAACATCCATCTGATGAATATCCCATATTTTCACAGCTGCAATGGCCAGGAAAGTACGAACTGTGGTCATTTTTGCTACAGGGGCAAAAAGTTTCATTATAATCAATGCCTTCCACCTGATGATGGCCAAATATAACCAATCTGGCCTTCAAACGCTGCAACTTTCCCTGCTCATCATATTTTTCCGTATACACCCACTTGCTCCCCAAGGCCTTCTTGCCTGGAGGAAGAGGTTGCAATTCCCATGTGCCTTGATCCTCCAGAGCTTTTATTTCAGCTCCCATGGCTTTACGCCACCCTTCATGCTTCATAGCCTCTTTAAATGACTTAGGAGGGTTCCCTGCAGTTATAACAGCTAGAAATCTGCGATGTTTGTCAGAAAACTTTTCACAACTAACATAATGTGTAATAGGATAGGGAGTACCTGAGGACGATGCTGAAACAGGTGCCGGAGTTGATGAACTTTTCTTTTTCACTATAGTGTGAGTCACATAATCCTGCAATTTTTTAGTGGGGATTTTGGTCCGTCTGCCTCTTCCCAACACCTCAACATTTCCCTCTCTACTCCCTCCCTGAATCTGCGCCCCACGAGACGCCGCACCATCCAACGCCCCATGAGACGGGGCCACGTCTGGCATCCGTCGAGGCTCCCTAGCCTCGGCCTCCCACTCGTCCACATGTTGCGGGTCAGCCTCAAGACCCACACCGGCCTCCACCTCATGCGCCCCATCCCCTGTTGCACCAAGTCCCCCTTCAACCAGCACGGGAACATCAACAAGGGGCATAGGCATCTCCTCTTCACAAAGTTCCAAATCCACCAATTTAGTGGAATCATTTTGATCAGTCAATGGGTCAAACACACGAAAAGGAAATTTATGTTCAATAAACTTCACATCCCGGGAAACAAAATATTTCTTGGTTTCTAAGTCATATAATTTCCATCCTTTCTGGGTGGAGGAATAGCCAACAAAAACACAACGGCGACTCCGACTAGCAAACTTATCACCACCATGATATAAATTATGGGCATAACACAGACAACTAAAAATCCTGATATCTGTCATCTTAGGAGGCTTGCCAAACAAACATTCATAGGGAGTTTTATAATCAAGAATGACAGATGGAGTTCTATTAATTAAATGACACGCTGCCTGAACACAGTCCCCCCAAAATCTCAAAGGTAGATTAGCCTGAAAACGCAAGGCACGGGCAACATTTAAGATATGACGGTCTTTCCGTTCTACACGGCCATTCTGCTGGGGAGTTTTAACACAAGAAGTTTCAAAGAGGATGCCATTTTTCCCAAAATAAATTTTCAGACAATTAAATTCAGTGCCATTATCACTGCGCACACATTTGATTTTCTGATTATATTGTCTATCAATGAAAGCCACAAAGTGCATAAACATAATCTCAATCTCCAATTTATTATATAATAAATATGTCCAAACAGTACGGAAAAAATCATCTACTAAAGTTTAAAAAATATGAGGCACCACAAGCAGACTTAGTTCGATAAGGGCCCCAGACATCACAATGAATTATCTCAAAAATTCTACTAGCTCGACTATTACTAGAATGAAAACTAGTCCTAGGTTGATGGGCGCGGAAACAAACATCACATCCAACTGTATTGCAGCTACTAATGCTAGATTGACTCACACACGGTAAATGGCGCAAAACTTTCTCCGACGGATGACCCAACCGCTTATGCCAAATATCAATCGATGCCATGCCATCCACTGCCATGACCTTCACCTTTGGGACACCACGGAAAAAGAAAAGTCCATCTTCCCGCACACCTGCTCCAATCAGCGTCCTCGTCGTTCGGTCCTGTAATACACATAACGTTTTAGTGAACTGAACAATACAATTCGCAGAATCTAATAATTGCGGGACGAAAATCAAATTACAATCAAGATTAGGGACAAATAAAACATTATGAATTTTTAGATTTCCAGGAAGAACCACATCTCCCTCATGAGTAGCTTCAGCAGAACTACCATCTGGCAAACCAACCGGACACCCATGAATTTTGCGCGCTGTCGTGAAGTGCGAAAACGTGCCCGTTACATGATGTGTGGCACCAGTATCTAATATCCACAAAGACTCACCTTTCATACGTTCGTTTGGTTTAGGTAAGTTCAGTAAATCAAGAAGGTTCTGCCACTATTCAGTAGTGATCCCTGCAAGATCAGCGCTCACAGGGTCACGGGGTTGAGAGGTTGACGCCCCCCCCACTCGGCTTGTTAGTCGAACCACCACCAGCCACGGCCTTATTTGCGCGTGCTGGTGGTGCACCTTTTCCGCCACGACCGCGGCTGGGCCTGCCGCCACGCACCGACGACGAACCGCGCGGACCCCGAGGGCGATCACCCCACCACTCGGGGTACCCGATCAGCTGGAAATAACCAGAGGCCTCGTGGCCTTCGAAGTTACAATGCGAGCAGATGACGGAATCTGCAGAAGGTCGAGTTTTAGTTCGAGAATCAACCTTGGACGCGAAGCTTTCGCCTGGCGCCGGCAAGGACGCTGTTGTGGGACCCCGCAAACTCTCTTCCTGGGATATGATTTGATAAGCACGTGTGACGGAAGGTAGTGGATCTTGGGCAAGGATGTGTGAGCGAAGCGGGGCGTAGCAGTCGTCAAGACCAATCAAGAAACGGTGAAGACGTTCCTGGGCTCGAGTTTGTTCAACAAATTGCATCACCGGGCAATTAGCACCACCGGTGGGGTAATATAGCGCCACCTCCAGGGAGGAAAGTTCATCCCATAATCGAGTCAGTCGGCCAAAGTAATCGACCAAAGATTCCGACTTTTGCTGTTTGCAGTCACTAATGTCAGATTTAAGTTGGCAAATCCTCGTGCCGTTGGAAACACAATAACGCTCTTTAAGGTGCTTCCACAAATCATGTGCGTTGTCGAAAAACGAGACCGGTGAACGCAAGTTTGGAGATATAGTATTGAGGAGCCACGAAGCAAGCATGGAGTGTACAATACTCCAATCAGCCAAACGTTCCGCTGTGGTAGGTTTGGGGATAGTACCATCCAGGAATCCAAGTTTGCGTTTGGCGTTCAAGGACATGCAAATCGCACGTGCCCATTCATCAAAGTTGTCGTCTTTCAACTGAATTGGTGTGATTAAGTTGCCCGGATTATCATTCGAGCCTAGAAAGTAAACCGGGTCAGGTTTTGGGTTCGATGGTTCGGTATTTTCGGTCATGGTGACACGACGTGTGCGACGAGAATATGTTTGAAGTGGTAAATCTATGATGAACAGTGAAGGAGAGAAGCAAAGCAACGAAAAAAATCGAAGCTGGGATCAATTTTTGGTTCGAATAAGTCAAGGAAGAACTCGAAAAAAAAAATCGAGTTTTGGCAGATTTGTTTTGGGTTTGGTCAGATTTTTGGAGAGAAAAATTTCCAGGTTTAGGCTCTTGATACCATGTTAAATTTAGCTTAATTTCAGTTTCCCTTCTCATTGATCATCAAAATATATTTATACAACCTAAGAGTCCTACTTAGACGCGGAATCATAAACCTATTATGAAAATATAACATAAATAGAGTCCTAACAATTTTCAATTTGAATGTTATTGTTTGACTTTTATCATTTACCAAAGACATAATATAGGTCCATAACTGTTTCGCCCGGTTTGCTGCATTATTTTTCTAAATTGTTGTACTCTCTTTCGTACATACTTAAGCCTTAGGCCCTAGCTACAATAAATAGCTGTTCTTGTGCAGGATATTTGTTAGGTTATTTTACAATATTGTAGGATTATTTCTAACAGTTAGAGCATTTGCCATGGCATTAATTCACTCTTTATATACTATGCTAAATTTGATGGTGATTGAGTGTGTGTACGTCCTATTTACATGACCTTATATAATTAAACTTGTCAAATTTGATTGGATCTGATTACTTTGATCATTCACTTAATTTATTTACATTTTGATCACTTGAATGAATGTAATCAACCCTAATTAGAATTTTTTTGGAAAGAGAAATTTCATTAATTGAAGGCCAAATGTCATCTACAATAAGTATTAAAGAAAAACAAGATATAATCAGACAAGATCAAGTCAAATTCGTCTTCGAATAAACTATAATGAACCAGATCGAGCAATGCAGTGCAACATTGTATTTGCTGAATCACGCAGCTATTGATGGGGAAGTCTATCACTCTGACATAGTTTGGGGAAGAAAATTCTTGATTTAACCATGTTGACCGCATCCGAATTTCCAATGCTTCGATGTTGATAGTCTTGAACTTCAACTAATAGGAACAATTTCTCATACCAATTTTTAAACTTCCACGTGGGAAGAGGATAAAACTAAACTCCAAACTCCTATGAAAGGAGAGAAAGAACCCAAAAATTGGGTAGAAAACTCTCAAAAAGAGAGAGAATGGAAGATTATTAATAACAAAAACAATGAAAACTATAAGAAAAAAGGAGAATTGGGGGCTTACCACCATCGAAAGGATGATGGCAACCCCAAACTAAAAGAAAAGGATTAGGGTTTTTTGAGGAGTAAGAGGAGAGAGGGGAGAGGAGGAGGCTAGGGTTTTTTTATTACCCTAATTACAATTGATCAACGCTAAAATTAATTTTTGAAAGTAAATAGAATGCATCAGGATCCAAATTCAACCAAATACTGAATGGTGCGATGATAGTTAGCGTTGGTTGATCTTTTTTATGGGAGAAAGGATTTGTTATTCACCTTATTTTCAATCCTTATAGGTTCTAAAAAGGATAAATAAGGTTTTATTATATGTTCGGTTCAACAAAAATAAGGTCAAATATACTCACATAAAGTCTAATAAATTTAGATACAATCTACGGATTTTTCACCATATACCCTCGATAATTTTTTTTATTCACCATATACCCCTCAATTTATTGATAATTCACCATGTGCCCTTAATAATTAGTCACTATCAACTTTTTTGATCATTAACCCCTGATTTCGTTACTAAACCTTAAGTGATCCCTATGTCACTCATTTATCCTAACAAATTAGCATTAAAACAACACCTAAGGCCAAAGAAGAAGAAATAGAGTTATGGAGGAAGAGTGATAAAAGGGGTCATTTGTAGAGTTTTAATGGTGGCCAAGTAAGATTAACGACTCAAATAGGGATTAATTAAGGTTTAGTGATGGAATTAAGAGTTGATGATCAAAAAAGTTGATAATAGTCGTTAATCATTAAGGGCACATGGTAAATTATCAAGAAATTGAGGGGTATGTAGTGAATTTTGAAAAACATCGAGTGTATATAGTGAATAAAAAAATTTGTACGGGGTATATGGTGAAAAATCCGTAAAATCTAATAAGTTAAGGTAAGTTCAAATAAGTACAAACTAGCCTTTTATGCATGCGTTGCGTGCGTAGATTACTTTGGCGATTATTCTTAAATTTCATCTAAATGTAATTTTGAAGGATGTAATTTATATATTATAATCATCATTAGTACTAATTAATAAATTATGATGTTGTATAAATACAAAATATAAAAATTACTTGATGAAGAAGTTGTTTCAACAGGAAAGCAAATTAGTGTCCAAAAATTGTGATGCGCATTTAGATGTAAAGTTCTATTGTCACATCAAATTCTTGAAAGATTTTTCTTTTGTTTGATTGATTTTATTGTTCTTTATGTCAAAATTTATTTGAAGGATTTTTATGTCAAGTTGTTTTGTCATTGCTTAATTTGTGAGAAATTTTCCGTAACTTTTGTTTTGATTGCATATTACTATGCGATGTATTAAAAAACCACACATGATAGGATGAAATATCACTGAATTGACATAATTGACCTTGTCATTTATTAGTAATGAATATACAGAGAGGTTATATTATGTAATTTTAAGTAAACACCACATATACCTGTTTTGGCTTGTATAACAGAGATGAGCTTATTTTTTAATAATCATTAAATATTTGTCCTAAAAAGTAAAATGATAAGATTATCTTAACGGAAACAAACGGGAATTACGATTTCCAAAAAAAATAAAAGAATAAATTATACTAACTGGCACAAACGACAATTATTGACCCGAAAATTTAAAAGATAAGATTATCCTATTTGTTTTCTCGGTATTTTTATGACTTGTTAATGGTAGTTGGTATTGTTATTGTATTTAAAAGTTTAGGTAGAATTAAAATTTTATGTCTTTGATTTTGTAATTGATTTGAAAATTGCTTTAGTTATGTTAATTTATTTTTCAATCATAAACTTTTCTTTTCGCTACATATATCTTTATGACAATTTATTTTAGCAACTTTGAACTTCCTTTGATATGCATATTTTAAATTAGGAAGGGTTATGATTGAGGAAAATCATAATAGGTAATAATTTTTTGATGAATTGAGGGTTAATATGTCTTTTTATTAGGGGACACCATAGCTCCCCCTTGGCTTATATAATAGAGATAAGTGGAGAAGAACGGAAAGAAAAAAAACCGATGGAGTTCTCCTGGCCAAACAGAATCTGCATCTTGAGGTCACGTGGCTTACTCCAAATGCAACTTTGATCCTTTTGGACCACAATTCCCACGTGTCTCTGGCCACCCCTTGCCGGATGCCACGTCAACCCCTTACCATATGTAACATAATATAAATTGGACCACCATTAATTCAAAGAAATAAAAAACCAGCTACTATATGATCATACAAGTTTGAATTAATAATCTTGTAAACATCACATTCACATACATCAGCAACAACACCTCTATTTTTTGAGTTCAGAAATAAAAGGAGAGCCCAATTAATATTACTGGGAGAGTCTGAGTGAGTAGCTTTCTTTTTACAATTATTTTGGTGTCATTTTCAAGTTTTTTGGGACCATCTCCTAAAGTTGTCCACAAAGCCCAATACCCCCCACCAGTCCACCCCTCTTGCTTTAATTAATCCCCCTTTTTTTTCCTTCATTTTTTTCTCTTACAAACCTTTTTTTTCTTTCTTTCTACTTTTTCAATCCTCTTCATCAAACGAAGAGAATAAACGACAATTTAGTAATTCTTTATTACTTTGGAGGAAAAAAACAGATAAAAAAAGTGACTGTAAGAGAAAGAAAATAATGAAAGTGAAATAATGATCTGTAGAAAAGGGATGCATGGGAGGCAGCCATACCATGAGAATGTTGGTCCTCGCATGTATTTATCTGCTCATAAATTGACCCACCCATTCAGAACTGAGAAGGACAGCCCCTCTGTTTTCGCTTCATTTTTTTCACCCCCTTAATTTCCTTTATGTATCCCTCATCTCTACTATTATAGTTCCTAGGAAATTATACATTTTGCCTTGAAACTATTAAGATTGTTATCGTAATTGTGGTTTGGTTGTAGAAATTAGGGCGCCTATGAGCCTACCTGGCTTGTAAACTATTGAAATTTGGTTCAAGATTTATACGAGTCGAGTATAGTTAAGTCTTAGTTAAGATGAATAAGATCAAATTAAGTTAGCCATTGGGATTAGACTTGATTTAATTGGCTAATAGAGGTAACAACTTTTTCAAAGTTTTGCACTCTTCTAGTATGTTTGAACGCAACCCTAGATGTTTGGGGTCTTAATTCATGGAGATTGGGTTATTGTTAGCTGGGGACAAAAGTGTTAGGAATCAGCAGGTAAAGGGATTCTTGTGTGATCAAGAGGGATTTAAGTTCTAGGGCGATGACATATATGTTATTCATTGTATCATACATAGTTACACATTATTGAAAGTCCAAATGTATAGTTTGGTGAAATTTCTCTCGGGTTTTCACAGTAAATCTTCTTATGTGTTATTATTACTTGCGAATATACCAGAATCTGATAGGCCACTTCACTAGGATTTCAGATTGAGTTCAATTTGAATTAATTTGATTAGTTCAGTTTTAAAAATTTGTCATATGCAAGTCCAGTGCCAATTATTAGCTTCTTATATTGTGTCAACTGATATTCATCATATTAATGTTCCTATTGAGTAAAATTTGAGTCTATTCAAAATCAAATCATATAATTTCGAATACAATTCAAGTTTCTTGCCTTCAACATCCAACAATATTACATTATTACTATCTAATTTACAATGGATAGGTAACTAACAATTTCCAAGAAAGGAAGGAGAGATATGATAAATCTATATCTATATTTTATATATCTATATAAAGCTGGGTACATAAATCCTATATGTCGCCCTCACAATTAATTCGCCAAATGTCAAATTATCATGCCTTCTCACAATCCATATGCCACGTGTAAACTGGAGGAAATCTACTGCTTATGTGTCGCTTGCATATTACTTCAAGGCGTGTGCCATAATATTTATAGCTAGGAAAGATGATTAAGTAAATCAATTACAATCCTCTTCATTAGGAAAGAGTATAATAGTCATCCTTAAATCAAGCAAATAAAAAAATTAAAGATCTATGTACAAGAATCTATATATATATATATATATATATATATATATATATATATATATATATATATATATATATATATATATATATATATATATATATATATATAAAGCTGGGTATATAAATCCTATATGTCGCCCTCATAATTATTTCGCCAAATGTCAAATTCTCTTGCCTTCTCACAATCCATATGCCACGTGTAAATTAGAGGAAATCTACTGCTTATGTGTCGCTTGCATATTACTTCAAGGCGTGTGCCATAATATTTATAGCTAGGAAAGAGGATCAAGTAAATCAATTACAATCCTCTTCATTAGGAAAGAGTATAATAATCATCCTTAAATCAAGCAAATAAACATATTAAAGATTTATGTACAAGAATTAAGGAAATTTGATTGGAAGATTTATTTGTTATCATCCTTAAATCATTTGCTCCATCAATACAAAAATCATAATACTACACGTGCTGAGTTTATGCCCATCAGTCTCAAATGATTAGGAAAGATTGTTATACCCATTTGGTGAGTTCATTGTTCCATCAATACAAAAATCATAAATTCATAATACATTATCGATTAATATTAATTATGTCACTTAATGTAAATAGATAATTTGAGACTATTTGAAATAGATAAATCGTGTATAAAATGAAATGAAAGAAGGTAATATTATCATCACATGAAAAAATATAGATTGTAGAAAGTTAGTGAATCGAAGAGTTTTTTTTGTAGAAGATGATTTAATCGATGAGTTGTTATGAAAACCGACATGTATGAGATTTTTTGCTTTTAGCTTTAGTTATTTGGAGTATTGGATGTGAAATCGAAGAGATAGAACTTGGAAGGAGAAGATGGAGAATTTATATGAAAATGGGCTATGATTGTGTTATAAAGTTGTACAAGAGAGATTATCTGTTTTCATAAAGAAGAACAAGGCAGAGAGAATCCTATATAAATAAGAATGGCTAATTTTGTGTCAAGTTACAACAAAAAAAAATTTGGTCATCTTATTGTGTAAGTTTGTACTGATGTTACAAAAAATAAAATAAAAAAAAACAATTAAAGAAATTACGGATGGAATTGGACTTATCTATTATATGCACTACATTTATTATAAGTAGACAACATTTTGAAAATGAAATAAAGATAAGAAGTCTTAGCCAGAGTAAATTTGAGGGACTGGATTATGAAAGACGGTTCTAGATACACCTAAAAACAAAAGGGGAAAAATGGTACATTTTAAGTTATAAATGATTTGTTATCTACAAAGTTATAATTAAAGTAGATGTGGGTAGAAAGACTTTTAAAGGAAAGATAAGATTAACAACTTAGTTCTATAAAATTAGGGGATTATTTTTTGGACCCTGTTTGTAAAACATTTCATTAGTAGTATTTCAATTAATCTAATTGAGTGATATAATTTATCTATCTCTATTTGTCTGCTTTTCACATGGGGGTATGTTGCAATAATATAAATTATGTTGCAATATATATATATATATATATATATATATATATATATATATATATATATATATATATATATATATATATATATATATATATATATATATATATATATATATATATATATATATATAATGACAATATGATATACAAAGACCCAGTTCTACTATGTTCATATAAAGACAGATAAGTTCAGATAAGGACTAATTAGGTCAAATAAGTGCAATTCAACAATAACAAAGAATAAGGTTTAATAAGTTCAGAAAAGTTCAGATAATTACAGATAAGTCGATAAAAAATAGGGCCAAATATATACATACCAGAGGATTTAAATGCTAAGAATAAATTCGTATTACTCGGAGCCTAAGAAATGGGCTATAAGGAAAGTGTATAGGAATGTATGTAGTATTACACTAAAAGGAATCTAAATACTTATTAGATTAATGTTACAGGAATCACTAATAGACTAAAAGAAATTTTACCTTGATGACCCAAATTTTATACTATTGTACTCAAAGTTGATAATGTAAAATTTTGATTACGTCAAGTATTTTTAGCCGGATTTTGAGCCTTATATAAATGGATGACGTGATTTTTAAGCCTTCTATCTTAGCCAAACTTTTTTGCCTTATGTAATTATAGATGGTGTAAAGTGAGGTACTAATTAAAATTTTGATTCTGTGAAATGTTTTTGGCTTTATATAAATAGACAACATAATTAAAATGTACTTTTAGCATTATATACTAATTAATATGTACTTTCTATTTTTTCAACTAAAAAGGTTACCCATTATATTTCAAACTGATCATAAAGTTGAGAGGAATAGCCCTTCTTCTTTACAAAGTTCAATATATACAAATATTTTTAAACACTCAAAATTAAAGAACCAATTTTTTTTTGGTTATTTCACCATATACCCCACGACAAATTTTTTTTGCACCATATACCCTTTCAACTTTTGAAATTCACCATATACCCCCCACCTTTCAAAAAATACATCGACTTACCCTTTTGACTAATGATGTTAGACTTCCGTTAGTCATTAGGCCTTAATCCTCCCCTAACCCTAATTAACTAACCTAAATCAAACCCCTAATCCTAACCCTAACTCTAATCTAATACACTCACTTGGGCCCCTAACCCTAACCACCCTCCCCCACCCCTTACCCCACAAGCACCACGGCCCCCTCACCACCACCCCGTCCCCACCACCCTCCCCTTCCCCGCGACCCCCTCCCCCTTCCCGTTTCCCTGCTGCGCGAACCCACCCTCCTCCCCCTCCCCCTTCCCTTGCGCGAACCCCTCCCCCTGTCGCGAACCCCCCTCCCCTCCCCCCCGTAGATCGAACAATCGAACCCACCTCCCCAAAAATTCTTGAAACAAACTCGAACAATCGAAGAAAATTTCTTTGAAATTCTTGAAACAAACTCGAACAATCGAAGAAGAAGAAGAAATTGGATTTAATCGCACGACTCGCAGTGGGGAGGGGAGGGGGTTCGCAGCGAGGAAGGAGAGGGGGTGGGGTTCGCCAGAAGAAGGGAGAGGAGGGGAGGTGGGTTCGCGCGGGGAAGGAAGGGAGGGGGTCAACTGGGGAAGGGGAGGGGGTGGTGGTGGTGACGGGGTGGTGGGGACGGGGTGGTGGTGAGGGGGTGGTGGTGCGGTGGGGTAATGGGTGGGGAGGGGGGTCACGGGGAAGGGGAAGGGGTGGTGGTGGTGAGGGGGTGGTGGTGCGGTGGGGTAATGGGTGGGGAGGGGGGTCGGCGGGGAAGGGGAAGGGGTGGTGGTGGTGAGGGGGTGGTGCAGTGGGGATAAGGGGTGGGGGAGGGGTAGTTAGGGTTAGGGTTAGTGTATTAGATTAGGGTTAGGGTTAGGGTTAGGATTAAGGGTAGATTTAGGTTAGTTAATTAGGGTTAAAGGGGGATTAGGGGTTAATGACTAATGGAGTTTAACTCCGTTAGTCATTAAGGGTAAGTGGATGTATATTTTCAAAAGTGAGGGGTATATGATGAATTTCAAAAGTTGAAAGGGTATATGGTGCAAAAAAAAAATTGTCAGGGGTATATGGTGAAAAAACCGATTTTTTTTTTTGAAAAGATATCAATTGTTGAATATAATTTATAAAAGGTATCTTCTATATTATAGCAATAACTACAAACCAAATACTATTAAAAATAGAAGTATATATAATTTACGAACATAATTTTTTTTCAAAATCCGACATTTATTAGAACTTCAATATATGCATCCTATAAATATATTTCTGCTACCTTAAACAATACTTTAAAATTAAAAAGGAAGTCCCAAGTCGTAAATCTTCTTGCCATAATATAGAAGGGAGAAGTGAAAAATATAAAAATTTTGGAAACTTGATTTTGTGGGGTTTTTTTGGTGTAACTTTTAGTAGTATAATATAAATTGTGATCTAAATGATTCTATGACTTTGCACAAGATCTCATTATATTCGAAAAACAACCATTGGATGTAATTAAGTATACCTTAAATAGTATTGAAGCTCAAACATATTCAGAAAATTAAAATTATGGCTATATGGGCAGTGGGCAGTGGCCAGTGGGTGACCAAATATGGTCCAGCGATGGTGCAAGAAGGCAACAGAGAGGGTGAGTGGGACTGTGCGAGCGGAAGCGGGCGTATGGCTGAGTGTCAGTAGTGGTGCAAATTGTGATTTTATCCAAGCGTTTAATGGAAGCATTAGACAGAGCAAAGACTATTCCAATCAACTCTTTTTTTTAAAAAGGGTGTCATAAGATTAACTACATCATCCACCGAACACACGAGTCATAAATCAATTTTAAAATAATCTCAATACATGATTAAAATTATATCACAAGTTAATATTCACCACTATAATTTTAGAAGAAACTTCTTAAAATCTTAAATTTATAAAACAAAATAACTTCCCGTGCAGTTTGCACGGGTAAAAAAGCTAGTATATATCTAAAACTCAAAGCAAACAATAAATGTCATGCTGCCACATGTACCTCCCCCTCCTAAACAAATGATACAAAATAATCAACAAAAATATATGTATGAAGGCACGAACACGCAACCTCTCATTTGAAATTCAAACATACTAACCACTAATCTACAATCTTTTTTTGGTTTTTATGGGGAGAAAAAAAACTTATAACATACATCTAAGAAAAGCATTTACATATATGGTAACTTACATCCGACAATATACCCCACAATTATTAAGGAGACCCAACATTACATGCAATTAACTACATTGCTATAAACTACATTGCTTCTAATTTAAGAACCAAATTGTAAGTAGGTGTTCAGGAGACCCAATACGTTTGACCCATCATGTTGACATGTCACCCGAAAAAGGTATAAATATGAAATTTCATTTTTATGGGTCGGGTATACCCGACTCGAGAAAAAGATGCAAGAATCGGGTCGGTTAATAAGCTTGCTTTTAAGTTACACGTGTATATAAACGCATCGTTATATTTTTTTTCTCTTTCTTTTTTCACAGTAACTTTAATCTCCTCTTATAAGATCAGAAACAATTGTGAAAATGTATTGAGTTATCTTATAAGCTACCCAATACCACATTGTTGTGCTTGTGACTTTCAGAGGGGAAAGAAATTATGAATAATAAAAAGAATCAACATTTTACAGGAGAAGTTGGATCATATGAATCAACATGAAAAAAATAGATCGGATGAATCAACATGTTAATGAAAAAATTAGTTGTGATGCAATCTCCAAGTGAGAATATCTACGTTATGGTTGATTGGTAGTAGATCCTTTTGAGGAATGAGGATTAGAGTTGGCATGCAATTGACAATTGTCACTCATGGTAGTACCTCAAAACACTGTAGTCAACATAGATCGGTAGTTGATAGTAGTAGCTTCTTCTATCGCTCTTCCAATGATTTTTTTTCATAAAAAAAAGCTATGACACTTTTGCGGGAATCCAGTTATTCAGGGTCGAGTCATGGGCTACTTTTCTAGCTACCCGAAAAGCGGGTACCCACGTATTCTGGTACCGCATATTTGGTACCCGAATAACTAGGTAACCGGTTATGAACACCCTAAACAACAAACTCTCATTAATCGGTTACATTCTTTAACGAAACAATAAAAAAAAAAGAACGACATTAACCATCTTAAATAACTAAAATATAATGCAATATATTGATTAATCTCGGGGCATCGCCCGGGTCAACAACTAGTTACTCCTCTCGCTTTTTTTTATTTGCTACATTTGTTGTGCACGGTTTTCAAAGCATTATTTAACTCTAAATATCTCTTATTTCGCTTAAGTAAAAATTATAAAAATTTAATATTATGAATCTACACGTCGAGACGAATCTAACAAGATCACACACGACTATATTTTTTACTTATAAAATAATCAAAATAATCGATAAAAGTAGTGGCTCATTCCTAGAAATAAATGTAGCAAATAAAAAAAAAGCGGAGGAAGTATTAATCATATTGTATAATAGTAGGCTTTGATTTGTCATCCAAAGCATTAAAATAAGTGTAACAAGGTCCACCACTTTTCATATACTATTATATGTAGTTATGTACTCCATTATATTATTGTTACATAAAGATGAAGTACTATTTTGTCATGTACTACTATCAATATTCATTATGAATAAAACTATTGCTCCTGAAAAACTGTAGCACCTCCTAGAATTAAGGCTAGGAAATATTGTATTTGTATAAACTAGTCTATGGGACTCCAAAGGGTTCTCAAGCTAGTCTAGGAGTATACTGTTGGGGTTGGGGCGGGGGTGAAGGAATGGAGGATTGGAGGGAGATAAGAGCAACGTTATAGAGGACATGACTCTATTGATCACAATATTTTTAAGGAGTTGACTTGATTGTATAAATGTAATGGAAGTATCAATAAAAGAGGTTCCTTCATATGATTTGTTTATTTCTTACTTTATACGAAAATAAATATAAGCTCTACATGTCACTCATGAGTGACATGACATGAATAGCACCTTTAGGAAATACACAACCGTATGGCAAACATAAAACTTTTAAATATAATTAATTGATTTAGTCATCATGATTATAATTAATTTTCTTCTTAAGATACGTCCTCAATCAACCTTTGAGGGGATCATTTCAACTTTTTGGGCCAATCTTTGGCGGAAACTGAATCAATACTGCAAAGTTTGTGGGTTGGTATAGTAAAAGATGAGAACTATCACGTATCATAATCGAAGCTTAGAAATCACGTAAATCAAATTGTGGCCTGTTTGTAGTACTTAAAAGATTAATCATACCTCTTTGTCTCTTTTCAATTCTTGGAAAAATATTTGGTTGGTGTTTAACGTCATTAGGTAAAAGGTATTTTATACTAATTTTTATGGCAATTTTATTATCTACTCATATGCCAAAATGCCAAGCAATGTAATTAAAGAACTAAAGTGTCGCTCTAGCTAGGAGGTTATAACCTCTAGAAATCGTATGGGGTAGCTCCATATATTTTGAGATAGCCCTAGAACGATAGGGGAAAGAAAGATTAGCATAAAATTAAGGAAAACAATATAAGGGCTAAGAAGCTAAAAATTTGATACATCAAGCAATAATTAAATAATATCGATCAACGCTTGACTTCCAGCAAGTATGATACACCCTTTAATTACAAATTGTCTTCCTTTAAGAAGCTACAATATCTTCTTAGTTAGCGTTACTAGGGTCAAGCGATTGTCAACCACATCCAGTAGAGTTATGACTCAATCACTGAACAACAAAGGCCTCCATAGCAAGCAGTTCCTCAGTATTTTTACTTGTTGTTTTTACTTCATATGGTTTGCAAGAGCTAGTAAAGCTTAGTTTAGTGTTAGTGTGTTTTTTGTTTTTTGTTTAGCTCTAGTTTGTATTTCGTGTTTTGATAATTAATGCAAATTGTCTTAATGTCAAAGAAAATTTATATATTACTCCCTCTGTTCCATAGTGTTCTTTTCATTTACTGTTCCTCCACAAACCAAGGAATATTATAAAGTATTGGTAGTGGGGTTGGGGGATCACTTATTGAGGAAGGAGAGAGAGTATCGTATGCAAATGTCAAATTATAAAATTAGGAGAGAGTGTGTCATATTTGTGGATAACTTGTGGGTCATATGAAAATCTTAGATTATTATTGGAATCAAAGAATTCCTGCTAGTGCTTCAGGACCTTATAGAGTGTAATTAAGAGGAGAGTTTTAGTAGTTCTTCCTAAGAAAATGTCTAGGAGAGATAGAGATTGGGTGTATTATTTGTCATAGGCTTCTTGTAATTAGTCTTGTGTTGGAGTTTTGGTGCTTTGTATAGATTGAGGTAGCTCATGTGTTGGTTAGGCCTGTGTAGGGCTGTTTAAGTTGTAAATTTATTTGGGTGATTTAATACACTTACATCTTACTTAGCAAAAAAAAAAATTTATTATAAACTTACCAAATATGGAATAAAATAGAAATAGAAGATCTTTATGGAACACCCTTACATGGAAAAGTGGAAGAAACTCTATGGAACAGCGGGAGTATTCTATTATCAATATCAATATCAATATATATTATTAAAATATGTAGAGAACGATTGTAGCTTGCCACGTGTAACTCTCCTCTTCACTAGTGACATGGTGTCATGTCATCGCACACTAAGTACATATTATTTCATCATAAAACATAAAGCAAGTAATTGTAAGTATTAATGTTTAAACCCACATCTTCATATTATATTCATAAAGGTATTAGTTTATTTACCACCACTCTAATGCCATGACTATTATTAACAAAGTAGCCACGAAAAGAAAAAGTCATGCTCATTAATTTTAAAACGTCATTACTTAACTTAGTTTAGTTACAAGTAATTTTTTATACTCTATTTCTAATAAAACTATAATCATAAAATAAAAGCAACTAAAATTATGCTCAAGTTATACGAAATATAATCATAACTCTCTTTGTTTACGTATACATATAGCTTGAGTAGAAACATAAAAAAAATGAAAGATATAATTAATTACATTATTCAACTAACCAACTGCTTTTATTTTTTTTTCACAAAACTGAATCATCAACAATAATATGTTCTAATTTACGTACAATTCATAATGTGACGAATATGTGATATTGAAGCATTAAAAAAAATATAGTTTTAGATTAAACAAGTAATTCATTTAAAAATTGGTTTACTCAATTGTTGGATAATCAATTTTGTGCTAATATTGATTAAAAATTAATAACTACTTCTTTTATACTACTTTTGATAAGATTGTAATCACAAACTACAAGCAACTAAATTTAGTCCCAAACTATGCGAAATAAAATCATATTTTACTTCATCTATCACATATTCAATAATCTTAGTTGCTTTGACCTTTGATAAATTTGATATGATTGAAAATGAGCCTGGGCAATTTAACCCAATAAGGAGGAGGCTAGGAGAGTTTGATCCACATACAAGCCCAAAGGAAATTCCATACTAAAACCAATTGGCAATAGTAGGAGTAGCTCCTATAGCTTATATTGTGGTACTTTCTCTTCTCTTTCTTCAATGTGGGACAAATCACATGTGCACAACATATATGGGGTTCAACACTCCCCCTCACATGTGAGAGTTCTTAGAATTAAAGCATACTGGTAAGGCAATCCTCATTGGGAATGATCGTCCAATAGAGGAACTTATCCAGTTGCATGACAAATGCCCAATATGAAAGGCCCAACAACCAGGGCTCTGATACCATGATAAATTTGATATGACTGAAAATGGGCCTGGGCAACCCAATAAGGAGGAGGAGAGTTTGGTCCACATACAAGCCCAAAGGAGGTTCCATACTAAAATCAATTGGCAATAGTAGGAGTAGCTCCTATAGCTTCTATTGTGGTACTTTCTCTTCTCTTTCTCCAATGTGGGACAACTCACATGTGCACAACATATATGGGGATCAACAACCTTGGACATCAACCGGACACATTTTTGTCTTATAAACAAATACTTCATTTGTTCTATAATTATTGCAACATACCCCTAAATTGGCATATTCTTTAAGAAACCCCATGTGAAGTGAAGAGAGATAGAAATAGAAAAAAATAGGACTCATGTGATAGGAGAGAGATAGAGAGAAAATATATTACCAAATAAGGAAATGTTGCAATTAATGTGAAACTTCCATATAAGGAAACGTTGCAATTAAAAAAGAACGGAGGAAGTACAAGAAACTATACATTAGGACAAAAACCATAACTTTATCGAATAAGAAAGAGAAGGTAGGATTCATCTATGATGATTACGGAAACTCTCTTTGGGTCAACGTTTTCCGTTTCCGACACTTTTGAAGAGTTTTAGAAACTTTGAATTTACTTTTGAAAAAAGATCTTGGAAAGTTCCAGGTAATATAAAACTTAGGAAAATAAAACAGAAGCTGAAAGTCTTTTTTACAAAAAGCCAAATAGAGGAATAAAAATACTAGATACTAACTCCGTTTCACAATGCAGGTAACATTTACTTTTTATTTTTTATGTATTCCAACACGCTTCTTTTTCGGTTTCTAATTGGCACGCACACAAAACACAGGCAAGTTTCACTTCAACAAAGAATAAAGTATTGGCAATTTGGCATCATTATATTAGGGTAAATGAATATTTAAAATTTTTCTTTGCGTTTACGAGTTGTATTCACCTATCACAATATCAAAAAGTATCCCTACGTAACAAGTGGAGTTGTGGTCAGTGATCCCACCCCCCCCCAAAAAAAACCCTTCGTTGTGATGCAATGTTGTGGTGAATGAGATTTTTATAGTAGGAGAAAAGAAAAAATTAGGGTAAATGAGATTCTTCTTTGAGAAAAAAAGAAAAGAAAAGAAGAAAATTATGCTTTCAGAAAAAGAAAGGAATATTAGGGCAGAGTTGACATTTAGGGGACAAGAGAAAAGGGCCAAAGCAGTTGTAAAATGTAAAACCATAAAATAAATCTGACTATCATCTTTTTTTTTGAAGGGAGACTATCATCTTTTTATTATTACACAAAGTTGCAAGATTAAACTACATAATTTGTATTAGGACTCTAGGAGTAGACTGGAGAGTAATATATTTATATTTCTCGTTTTCTAGAACCTGGCGTTGATAGTACTTCCTTGTACAGGGCTCCTAATATTCAGACATCACGTAAAACCCAAAAAGCCAAGCTTTCTATAACGGAAGATAGGTTAAAGTACATTTAACAAACCACTAAATTATGGTGTTAGAGAGGAGGAATGAGGTAAGAATTAATTTAATGTTGGATTCGTTGATAAAAAAATATCCCTTCTATTTCTTTTTTATGTTTTTGGAATTTATTTTAGATTTAAAAAAAAAGTCAAACTAAAAAAGGAAACGGAATTACGGAAAGTGTATCTTAATTATGAATATCATTATGAGTTGTACCTTAATTTGCCAATTCATACTATAATTAGTCATCAACTTTTTTATGAGCTAGTGCCCTAAGTTTTTTTTTTTTTTTCAAAAATTCCTAAGGATCTAGCTAGTTTTATTAAAATCCATACCTTTTTTTGGTCTGTAGAATTTGCCTTCCATTTATGTAGCTAGCCTTCTATGCACGTTATGCGTGCGTCGATTGCTTGTGTACGTTCTTAAATTTAATTTAAATGTAATTTTGAAAGTGTAATTTATAATTATTGTTGTACAAACTAATGTAATTTATAAAGTGTTTAGAAATTATGATGAAGTGATGAACATTTAGATATAAAGTATTATAGTCAAATTAAATTTGTAATTTTTTTTAGTTGACTAACCATTTTCTAATTATGTCAAGTTACTTTGTTAATACTTATTTAGTTTATTATTGGAATTTTAAGGAGACACCAATACACACTATCTTTAAATTTGGAAAGTATATAATTGTATAAAATCTGAATATTCAATTATATATTTAGCTACGGACAAAAATGATTTTTTATAAGGAGACACCATAGCTCCCCCTTGACTTCTATAATAGAGACTAGTCTTATATGCACGCGATGCGTGCGAAAACATGTAAAAAAATAAATTAATTGCTAATTACATCTAATAAATTAGGCATTTTTGAATTTTTAATCAGTTTATTCACTAAATCAGGGATATTTAAATTTAAAAAAAATAGTTGAGAGAGACGTAACTAATTGTGTTGTAAATATTCATTATTTTATTTTGTAGTGCCTTTTTTTATCTTTTTATTTTTTTAATTAATTAGGTAGTTCCCTTTTTTTATTTGTTTATTTTTCCTTTTTATATATTATTTAATTAATAGTAGGTAGTTTCCTTTTTTTTCAATTTTTTTTGGTGTCCAACCCCTCTTGACATATAGAATAGAGATTTGTTTTCGCGTGTTGGTCACTTTTATAATATCTATAGTATATTTTCCTTCCCACTCTCTGAAATTTATCTCCTTGATCATTTTTCTTATTTTCCTTTTATTTTTCTAGTTCGATTTACAAGGCTTTTTTTATGCTGGTCGATAAACAACCATGGCTAGATTGATTATTGTGTGTATGGATTGGTTTGGTTTAGCATTACTCTAACAACGTAATTATTGGGAAAGCAGTGAATTCCACATGCTTGGGTAGAGGTGTCAATTCAGTTCAACGATTCGATTATGGTCATATCCAAACAGTTCGATTCATATCGGTTCGGTTTACAACTGATTAAAATTATTAACGATTCGATTCGGTTAACAAACTTTTGGTTAAGTTTAATTCAGCTTATTTTTCTTTCCAATTTCGGTTTAGTTCGGTTGCGGTTTAAACCCGTTTTATCCGAACAGTTAAACCAACCAACGGTTGAATCCATAGCGCTTAAAACACGTTGCGCTTATTTTCAATTTCGTTTCAACATATTTCAGTTATTGACGAAAATCACATAAGTTCGACAATAATTGCATCGGTTCGGGTAGAAGTTAGTCACATTCTTGTATTTGTTCGGGAAAAATGGAACTTCATGTCGGGTTTTGGTCAAATGTTTTTCCGAGTTCGATTAAAATTAATGTGGCAAATAAGTATAGTCTGACACTTGCCTCGAAAAAATCGGTTGTACTTCACAAAAAAGTGTATGAAAGTGACATCGATATATGTGTACAAGACTGATATATTCGACAATTTAGAATAAGATCACAATTTTATATAAGTCGATATTCAAACTTTTAGTTGTATGCAAATTACATCATGTTTGGTTAAAAAGGACGTCTCATATAGTATAAATTCTTATAAATTTCCTCGAAAGACGAGTTAGACATTTTTTTAAAAGTCGATTAGATCAATGTCTTTACTCTTACTATATTAGATCAATGGATTAATATAACTATACTAGTCATTAAGCTCTATGCATTTGAAAACTGAAAACCTATAATCGACGTAAAATAAGTTAATAGTGGATTAGCTCAAGGTATCTATGTGAATCGATAAGTTAAATCAAGATAACAATACTCCATTTAAGTTAATCATTAGCAAGTTATATTCAATTTGAAACTCATGTATCTTAGCGAAACTGAAAGAAATTGATATTAGATTAGATGAATGTATCAACGTAAGTCAGTAAAGTAATTGAAACTCAAGACGTTTACTTAAATTGAAACATGTTGTTATTGGAATGAGTGTATCAATGTAAGTCGATAAATTAATTCAAGATAATAACAGTACTCTACTTAAGTTAATCATCTTTAAGTTGAATTCGTTTCGGAACCGAAATCATCTAATTCAGTTGCAACAAATATAGAACAATGTAACTTAGTAGATTGGTTCAATATAACAATAATACTCCATTTAAGTTAATCGTCTCTAAGTTAAATTCATATTGAATATCAAAACATCTACTTAAACAGTACCCTAAGTTTAATTCAAGATAATAACATTACTCTACTTAAGTTAATCATCTTTAAGTTGAATTCATTTTGGAACCGAATGCATCTAATTCAGTTGCTACAGATGTAGAACAGTGTAACTCAGTAGATTGGTTCATCATAACAATTTAAGTTAATCGTCTCTAAGTTAAATTCATATTGAAACTCAAAACCTCTAATTTGAATTGAAACAAGTTGATATTGGATTAGATCGATGTATCAATGTAAGTCGATAAGCTACTTCAAGATGACGTAAGTTCGTTTAAGATAATCGTCATTACGTTGTATTCATTTCGAAACTCAACATCCAATTGAATTAAAATGAGTTGTTATTGGATAAGAACAATGAATGTATTAATGTAAGTTAATTAATTAACTTAATAGAAGATAACAATACTCTATCTAAGGTAATCGTCTTTAAGTTAAATTCGTTTCGAAACCCAAACCATCTAATTGAATTGAAACAAGTAGTTAATTATTGTTACTATGTCGTATTAAACCTTATTGCTTATTAGTAAGATCCGGATATGAAGCAAAAATTCGTATATGTAGTATACTATAAGGTCTATTACTGATTAGGGCTTGTGATAAGCTAGTAGAAAGTAATAAAATTGCATTTAAGTTAATCATTTTTAATATTTCAAAACTCAAAACATCTGATTGCTTTACATGAAAATATTAACTTTTAAAATCAACATTATCAACTTTTTATTTTTCAAATCTCTAATTTAATGGCCTAACTCCCTCTCCATGATTTTTTGTTACACATACAACTTTATAATATATTTTTAAAAACACCCTGAACAAACTATCAATCTACCTCTTCTCGCTTTCATAATCTTCTTCCTTTTTCCCCTTCCACTATTTGTTAGCTATTGAATGCAGAACTTTATATGTTTTCGCACGTATTGTATGCATATAAGTAGGGCTGGCAATCAGGCCGGGTTTGGTCGGGTTCGTGTTCGGGTCGATAATAAATGGGTTAAAAATCCCTTAACCCAAACCTAACCCATTTAATAAACAAGTTGAAAAACTCAATCCTGACCTGACCCATTTAATAAACGGGTTACCCGTATAACTCATTTAACCCATTTAACAATGATGAAAAATAATTATTTTCTTAAAAAGCTAAAGGAGCAAGTCACTACTGAAAGTATGCATGTTTGAAGTTTCTTGGAGTAATTATGACATATTTTAGCGATATTTTACTATTTTTTAACCAAATTTTAGATTTATCAAAATATTTTTTCGAGACTTTTCTATATGTTTAAGTTAATAAGGTCAAAGCAGGTCATTTTCAGGTCGGAAATGTCAACATAAACCTAACTCGTTTAATTAATTGGGTTAATCGTGTCAGCCCATTTACTTAAATGGGTTAAAAAACCAAACCCTAACCCGCTTATTTCGGGTTAGGTTCGACTCCGGGTTAGGTTCGACTTTTGCCAGCCCTAGATATAAGGCTAGTCTCCCAAAACAAAATAGAGGTCGTAAAATATAAAAAGAATACTCAACATTCACCAAGCTAAGCAACATCAAACATCGGTTGGCGGGAAACTTTCAAAACCCAATTTTTTTTCCACCACAATCCTAGAAAAATTACGAGGGAAAATTGGAAAAACCCCTTAATCCCTAAATTATTTCAATCTGCGCCCATTCTTCACCTTTTATCTCTCACTCTTTTCTATATAGTGCTAACTAATAATGAAGTTATTCGTTTTCTGTGTGAACACCAGTGTTCGACGAACTTCATTCGCATCTATCTCCCCGTGTGTCTCTTTATCTCTTTCGCACCTCTCTCTCAGTGTCTCCTCCTTTCTCTCTCTCTTCCATAAGCCAAAATCCGAAATTCTCGAACTTTAGTTCAACATTTATCAATGGCGGATGAAAGATCGAAATTGCGTGCATTATTCGACTTAAAAACGTTTGGATTTCTCGTGATGTTGTTTCATACGCCCCTTCTTTCTCTCATCGATGATAAAATCTTCGGTCTTCTCCATGGTTTGTTCCTTCTCTCTCTTTTTCGGTGCATTTTGATTTGATTTTCAATCGATTTTGAGTTTGATTTTGATTCTTGTGAATAGTAATAAAATACTAGCCTTATGGTTTTCTATTCGGCGGGTTGCTCGATTTCCTTTCTTGTCGCCGTGCCTTGATTTTCTTTGATGATGTCGTACTTTTCTTGTTCTTTAACCCTAATTTCTTCAACATCTAAGACTATATTTTCAATGTTTTTCATTTAATATACGAATTCGATTTATCGCTTTATGGTGTGTTGTTTGTCATCTCTAGATAGTTGCGAATTTCGGCTTCAAATCGATTTTTTTTATAGATGATATAAAAAGATAGAGAAGGAATTCTAATTACCAAGTAGTACGATCTAAATGCATAAAGCTTTCTTTCTCAGAGCTTATCGTATAATGTTATAATAATTATTTTATAACTTTTTTTCTCTTTAAATTTCTCATTTGCTTTCTCTGTAAATTTAATTTCTTTTGTATATATTTACTTTGTTCGTATCGGCTATACTTTGTCTTTGTGAATTATAGTCGACTTCATATTTTGATTCTTTCTTTTTACTCACACAATAGGTTAAGCTGTCATGACTCCACCCACAAAGAGATGTATTACGATTTGATTGAAGAATCTAGGATATATAGTGTGAATTGTGAAAGATATCATTTTGGAGTGTTAAAGCTTTCTTTTCCCGGTTATAGTAGGCTTCGATGTTTGTTTTGAGATACTGGATATCAAAGAGAGAACTACATCATCTCTTTTGAGTGATCTATCACAAATACCGTTAAATTAACTTTGGTGGTCATTTTCCCTTGATATTGAGTTTGAGCTTATTAAGCTTCATTTGGTGGACTGAATGTACTAATAAAAATTTATCAAGATAAAATGTGTATGTGAATTAGAGTCCTATCATGAATTTGGGTAATATGTGAATTCGGTTCGAGTACATGATTAAAAATAAGTTTAAAATATTTTCGGTTTAAATCGGTTTGATTCGATTCGGTTCGATTTCGGTTCTGTTTGAATCGATTGGTTAATTTAGTTAAATATTGATTCATGTAATTCCTGTAAATTTATGAATTTAATAATATATTTTATTGTATAGTTATATATATTTAAATATATTTTTGTATTTAAATGATTTATTTTTTTCAAGGTTGACTATTTGAAAGTCAAAGGAAATATTTTAATGATTTAAAGAAGTTAAACATTTTGTCTAGATATGCTTTAAAAAATATTTGAAAAGCTTAAAACACTTTTGGATTTGGAAAAGGATTCCTAATTGGGTATGAGGAACCCGAAACACTAAATTCATCAATCATTAAACTCTAGTTTGAGCCCAATTACCTTTTCCTAAGCCAGCCAAGGGGAACCTATAAAAACCCCCAAAACCCCAAATTTTTCCCACACAACTTTATTTTCTCTCCCCTTCTTTTTCCTCAAGATTTTCGGCCCTCCTCTTTCCTTTTCTTCTCTCTCTCGATTTTTTCCTTCTCTCTCTTCCCTCGTCGACCGTCGCTCCTCCTTGTGCGACCACCACCGCCCTGAAGCCGCCCAACCGGGGCAGCCCAGCCCGACCGACCGCCGCCTCCCCGCCGGCGTTTTCCTCCTCCTTTCTTGCTTTGGTCAATTTCTTCCTCTAAGTTATATTCAATGCAAAGTTTATGTTTTTAAGATTTGTTTTAATATGATTATGTTTAAATGTTATAATTTGATGATTTATTTATGAATCTAAGATTATATAATTTATGTATTAAAGAAATAAAAAATTCGGATTTACTTATTATGTTTGAATTGGGTTTTTAATTGTCAAAGCATGGATTTTTGGGGTTTTAAATGTTGGAAAATCATAGTAGTATATTATAGTTTATGAAATTGATTATTCCTATGATTTTAAATATGTTTAAGCATGTTTAAAAGAGTTTTAATATGTTATATGTTGCTGGAAATTTAAAGAGAGTGTTGATTGATGGAGTTTAATGATTTAAACATGGGTTTTTGAGAGATTTTAACAACTAGTGTAGTAGTACTATACTAGGAAGTTTTAATAATCAAATTTTAAT